>APFE030819746.1:0-16907 GCA_000404065.3 Pinus taeda | reverse complement strand
CGGGATTTATATCGTTCCGGTATTAGCTACGCCCTCTACCATTCCTCCTAATTTTTCAGGAGATAGTTAAAAAGGCAGATATATTGTGTGTTATGTGCTACTTTAATCCATGGTCTTTAACCCTTATCATTTTTATCTGTAACTAAATAAAACCCTGAAACAATTTTAATATGTCAATTAAACCGACCAAAGAATTTATTGGCTCACCCTCAACCTCATTAATTGAACCAACGTTGTCTTCGTTACCCTTTCTTCTTCCTGCTGGCTGGTTTATTAAATTATCCAATTAATAATATACATTTTCAAATTATTAATACAACTCTGTAAGAGTAGTTACTCTTTCTTATCATCGGTTTATTCAACTTTTAAATTAATAATAATCCAATCCAGCTCAGCTCTTTCGCGGCAATTGGGAATTCTATGTTATACTTCAATCCTTCTTTGGTGATTCAACGCCCCCATCAAGTCTCGATCCGGTCTTCGGTAGTCCACTTGTATTTGAAATGGCCCTCTACCATTCCTACTCATTTATCTCCCTCCGGTATTAGCTAGCCCGCGTATATTTGAAATGGCCCTCAACCATTCGTACTCGTGTTTCCGGGAGATAGTTAAAGGCCGATAAAATGGAATGGCCCTACATCTGTTGTTTTATATTTTCATATACAGGAGAAACCTACCATACGTTTTAATTTAAATTATTTTTTGGATGAGAAAATAAAAAATAAAACTCATATTTCATTAATAATACATTTATTGAGTTGAGTTGGGTGAATGTGAGTCTGTTTGATTCCCAAAGTCAAAGGAAGGGCAGTCCAACAACTGAACATTCACGGCTCTCTCTCAATAATGGCTTATTTTAATTATGTATTTATGTATATCCATGTAAAATGAAACAATTATACACCAAATGTCCAAGTTTTCTCATGTATATAGCATGTAAGGTTGAATATAGAAAAATGGCACTGAGTGTGATACATATGCAAAAAAAAATACATATACATCAAGGTTTTAAATGACGTCTAGACTCCAAAAACCATAAAGCGACAACCTACAACCTACAAGCTACATAAATTACTACATACGATCAGATTTATTCCCACCTAATGGTGCCATTGTAAATAACTCGTTTAATCCCATGCATGTCAAAAGTATAATATCATTGTACTATGCCGTTGAAAGTTTTATAATGGAAAGATATGCTGGCAATGCCACATAAAAATGACGCTCCTTGAATAGTTGGATACATTTGTTCTGATGTGAGATCACTAATTGAGATTAGAAATCACAAGGGTTGGTGTGGAGTGGAGTTGTTGCTTAAGCTGTTAAAAGCCATTATTTCTTATTAGATGAAGGGAAGGAAAGATACTTGTTATTCCCCATGAGTATCTAATTTAAGGTCCAAGTAATAGGCAGAAAAGGAAGCAGGAGCTTTATTTAGAAGTTAGGAAGTTTGAGGAGGTTGTGGAGCTATATGAGGTATCTATGATGAGGCTAATCTTGGATGATTTGTATCTTCTCTAGACCTAGGTATTCTTGAGTCATCAATGATGAAATTTAGATACAGAATTTGCTCTGTTACAAATGAACACTTTCCAGGAAAAGCATAGAACATATATTCCCTGAGAGTCTACAGAAATACGTGCCTAACATGGTAAAGGTGCTCTTATTAAGTGTCATTGTAAACAAGGATGTAATCTGGACTAAGTTATCAGGTTTAGTGAACTTGATTCTTTAAGATCAAAATTGCCAAATTTTGTTTGATCCCTAATTTGTTAGATTAAAATTTGAGATCACTAAACCTTAAGGTGAACTTGAATATGTGAGTGAACTAGAAAATATTCATCAAAATTCATTGGAGTTTGATTGGGGCTTGACTGATGAATATAAAACAATTAACAAAAAGAAAGGTCTTAGGTTTGAATAAAAGTAGCAATCTTCACTTTTATATTTAGAGAACTAGAGTTGTTTTCAGCCATTAAGGATCTACCATATGGTTTTGGTTTTACCAAAGCATGATGTGGAACTCCAGTTTTGCCATAAGTTTTTGGGCATGAACTGTTGCTGAGTTTGGTGTTCTCTGTGTCCCTCTCCATTGAAAAGAGGTCCTTTTTAAGGATAAATGGAATATCCTAGAGGCGTGAAGGATTTTACAAGGCTAATGGGCGTCTCCATCTTGTGGAAAAAAGGTGTCAAGCATGTCCTTTCATGAGACAGCTAAAGCACCATTCCAATGGGGAGATTAGAGGTCTTAGTATAAAGTGAAAATGTGGACTCTATTGGGGTCAAAAGCTTGCCCTTCTTGCCTTTTAAGTGGTAGGATACTTTTGTTACTGCAATTTGGCTTCATAACGTATAATTCTAGAGGTATTTTTTTAAGTAGTGAAACATCTAACGCATTTTCAGCGAACCATCCCAATTCAACTGTTCAACTTGTATGGATGGTTAAATTCAACTATGCCAATCTTCCCTTCATTTCTTTTAATATTGAATCATCTTTACCATTTTATGTTTGTTGGAAGATGAGAGAAGCTGCATCATAAGCCTTCATAAAGAATGTATCCTAGTTCTACTCTGTTTGCCTCAACGAAATTTGCAGTCTGGGTGCTACTTAATAGGAGCTTACCATCAACATGGCTTCTCAAAACACGAGTACTTCTGAAAATTTTGATGATAAAGATATGGCATAATTTGGACAAAAATAAATTGCAAGGCAAGCCAATCAATAGATAGTTTGCATATTTGAAAGGAAGTATTCTGAGTTGTTATTATTTAAAATAGAAAATTTTGGCTACATAAGGGGTTTCGGGGACATTGCATAAAACAAAAGACTTAGTTTTTTAGGTAATGGAGGGTTTTCAACACTTGCTCTACATATATAATTGAAGAGAAACTAGGAAGAACCGAGAAGGGTGAAAAACAAGGAAGAATGAGATGAGAGGCTTTTTCTCAATCCCTTGTTTTCCTAAGCCCTTGATTTAATCGAGGGTTACAGAGTTGTCATGCATCCCTAACAATGGTAAAGGTCAATCATCCCACCATTTCCTACTGCCTACAAGAAATAATTGGCCTACCCAGCTAAAAAATGTTTTCCAAGGGATCGCTGACATGTGGTAGAACTAAAATTACTGAAGCAAAGAGGGAGGAGAAAAATTACAGACATATTCACATGATCACGATATAACCTTTATTTATAGTCACAATGTGTATGTATGTACACAAAGCATAATTTGATTTCCATCCTAGATGCAACAAATGTTTTATGTATACTGAATAATCAATTGGCACTATACAAGGGATTGCCAGATTCTTAGAGACTAGCAACATCACCAGGCTGAGATGGTGAGGAGGGGTTAATTTTTCCATGCCAAAGAGATGAAACCTAAGGATTCATCTAGAGAATATGCTTCACAATAATTTTAGAGAAGAATTCTAGCTTGGCTCCTTGGATAATCACTTAAATTGGTAAATTTGTATATCGCTAATTCTATAAGAATATGCCACTGATCCCTTCCTTCCAGACTGATTTTTCTTTCGGTTCCCTCAAAATCTACAATTCCCATTATTTTCTTTGCGACGAAGAGCTTCTCCACATTCAACCGCTCTGCACTATCCCTTGCCATGTTGGGCTCCATAGATTCAAAAAATGTAGAGAAATATTCTAAAGCATTTTGAAATCAATCTTGGAATTGGTAAGCATTTACATGAGCTTCATATTCTCCAAGTGTTACGACTTTGGGGGATAGGGCATGATCTAGTTTGGGTATTTTCACTAGGGGTTCAAGGGAATCTCCTAAAATATTATATAACTGTAACATAAAATTTACTGCGATGCATTCATCTTGCTCAATTTTCAGGGTAGACAATTCCACCTAACTCATATGTTTTGACACTGGACAGAACTCAAACTCTAGGTCAAGCAATTGAGAAAACTCTATGAGCCTCTTGCCAGTGGCCAACAAAGAGGAAGTAGGGTTTTGGCCTAGTGTTGGGGCAGGGATACCTGCGATATTTATTTTTTGGGGTTTTCCGCGTAGCCTCATAGTGAATGCATGCAATAAAGCTACACATTGTACACCCTGCACAATCTCGAAGTCGACTATGTGAATTTTCTCTGCCTTGTCTTATAAAAGAAATTACTTTAATCACTAAAGTCATTGCTAAGGTTAATTGTATATTAGGCTACTTCCGCAGGCCTAGACACTTAGGTTTGTGCAAAAGTACCTACCTGAGCTACAAAACATCAACACTTTATTGTCTGAATTTTGGACAAGGCCATCATGCTGGTTTTATGCTTTTGTATGCTGTGTGCTTAGCCATTTCTTTCATGTGCATTAATTTCTATTTCCATTCATGTCATCATTCCTAAACTCATTATTTGTTTACTATTAAATTCAATCCTTGATGATAGGGGTTTGCCTAGGATTTTGCTTCCCTTAGAGTTTGTCGGTAACTCACTAATACTTTATTTATCTCAACTCTTTTCTATTCATCCTACCTCGTGAGGCTCCTCCTGCTTAGGAACTAAAATTTCCTCCTCTGTATGCAACTTGAGCTCCCTCTCAAGCGATACTCGCATGGATTTCTGCTCGTCGAACATTAGATCCCTGCATATCATTGTCCACTAACTGGTAGGAAGGTACACCTGGTAGTTGTGGGGTTTATCCGTGTACCCCACAAGTATTCCCAACTTAGCTGTTGGATCTAACTTCTTTCGGGCATCTTTGGTCACATGATAGTAAATTGATGATCCAAATATTCGGAAGTGACTCACATCTGGTCGCTTCCTGGAAAAGGCCTCCATAGGTGTCTTCATTCCTAATATATGGTACGGGCTTCTGTTCTGCAAGTATACTGCTGTATTGCACGCATCAGCCCACAAATGTAGTGGTAGGCTTTGGTCATGCAACATCACTCGAGCTACTCCCACAATCGATCTGTTCTTCCTTTCGGCCACCCCATTTTGCTGTGGGTTATGGAGTACCGTCAACTTCCATTTAATTCCTTCTGCAGTGCAGAAGTCCTTAAACTATTGGGAGATATACTCTCCGCCATTGTCGCTACGCAAGGATTTTACTTTCTTTCTAGATTCTTTCTCTGCCAAGGATTTAAACACACAAAACCTCAAGAAGGTCTAATCCTTCTTTTGCATAAAGTAGATCCAGCATCTACGAGAAAAATCATCAATAAAAATAACATAGTACCTCTGTTTAGCGGTGGAGGCTGTAGAGAAAGGTCCACAAACATCTAAGTGAACTCAATCTAGGATTGCTCCATCTCTACTGTCTCGATCCAGAAAGGAAGATTTCACATACTTACGCAAGGTACAACCTTTGCATGTATTCGTTTGCTCCAGTTTTCCCTTGGGAAGTCTGGTATAAATTTGCTGCATAATCTTCAGGGCTCCATGGTGCAAGTGGCCCAATCTTCTATGCCATAGCTCGCCAACATCTTGGCTCTGCACCATCTCAGCTTTGGAGCTCAATGCAGCACAATCGTCTACCTCTAGCTTGTAGAGATTCTTTACTCAAATCCTGATTCGCTTGGTCTGTCCAGTGCCGATATGTATCAGAAACACTTTTCCTTCACTAAAAAATACATCATAGCCTTTATCTTCTAGCATAGAAATGGACACAAGATTCTTCTTCAGATCTGGTACATACTTTACATCAATCAGGGTGAGAGGAGCTCCACGCTCCCTCTGAAACACAACCATACCTTCACCTAAAACATGGTACCTTCCATCACCGCCCATCCTAATCCGCATCTAGAGATCCTTCTCCTCCAAGGTACTGAAAAGATTCTTATCACGTGACATGTGGAATGAAGCTCCATTGTCCAGGTACCACACACATCCCACAATGGATGAAACCATGCATGCAAGAAGAGAGAAACCCAACTCAAACTACGAGGCCAGTCCCTGACCATTAGAACCCTTCGAGGATCCCTTCCTGGGTTTCTTCTGTGAACCATTTGTAGCATAATGGCCCACTTCATGACAATGAAAACATCACACTTTCGATTTGTCAAACTTCTTCCCACCATGGGAAGAACTGGATTTGGAATGAGATGCCTTCCCTTTCCCCTTCCTCGCATTACTCGCTAAGGCTATATTTTCCTCATCATCTTGTTTTGATGGGGATCCATCTCTGGTGCTTCCTCTTATCTCCTCCTACATCAGATCTGACCAAAGTCGTTCCCAATTTGGCAATATTTCTTTTCCATTAACCGAGTCTTGGTAGCTATGCCTGCTCTTAGGAAGACTGAGGAGTGCAAGACTCACCATGTCATCATCCGCTGTCATGATCCCTACGCTTCCAAGCTCATCCCTGCATGTGGTGAGCTTGTTTAGATATGTAAAGATCGTGTCGCCCTTTTCACACTTGATTTTTCAAAGCTTGTCTTTCAGCACCAACTTCCTTTGGTCGCTACTATTCTGATATAGATCTTTCAATGTTTTCCACATCGAAAACGATGTCTCCTTCCCATGGGGACTCGAGACTATGTGTTCTCGAACTCCCTCCAGAAGGATTCTCCTTGCTCTAGCCACACATTTCTTCCATTATGCCAATTCAGTAGCAAGAGATATTCACAATAAAATATTCCTACAGCTGATAGTACACTGTCCCTCCATCTGATCTCAACTGGGTCTCTCACTGAACTGACATGCATGAGTTATTTATGAGAGAATATTCAATTATTTAAAGTGCAGCAGTTACACGCATGCATGCATTAACTAACCGAACTCACAATTAGTTCAACAAACTCTTTGAACTAATGAGCTAACTAATCACAACTCAAATTACAACTCATCCTTATCTCTTTAACTGATGGATAAATTCCTCAATTAGTGGAGAAACTTTGCATGTTTTCACATAGACTTTATGTTTGATTTTCTACAACTAATTAACTGAAGACGAATTAATTAATTATTTTACAAACAACTGCTAAGATCAAATTCAAATTTTACTTCTCTATTTTAGTTCAGGGACTAACTAAAATAGGAAAGTATCCTGAAATGCTATTTATAGCAGTGCTAAATTTAGCACTTCTATATTTAGCATTTCAGGTTGCTATTTTCTACATTAAATTTGTAAAAGCACCAAATCTTCTTGAAAGGGGATTTCATGCATTTATATATATGAACACAATGGTGGAAAAAAATACCATATGTTTCATGCAATTTTGGTATATATATATACACACACAACAAGTCATCAGGGTAAAAAAAACATGGTATGGTTGTCATCATAGTTTTCCCTCAGAAGCTATATAAATTAGTTTTCCATCCCTTTAAGCTCACTTTCTGTTTATTTAATCTCTTTAATTAGTTCATATAGTTTCTTGATTGCTACAAATACATGTATAAAGCTAAAAGTGCCCACTATTTTGAAATTATATCCAAAACAATAGACAATGACATTCAAAATCTCCAAACTTTCACTAGAAACTAACAAAAAAATAGGCACCAATAATCTAGAAAACATGATTAATAGATAGAAAGATAAACCAAGAAAGGCTTATTAGTATCCAATGAAATACGAAGAGGATATACCCATGGGAACAAAAGTACAACTAGTTCAATACATAGCAAAAACACAAGAGTGCAACAACATCTCCTATAGCTACGCCAACAATAGAAGAAGAAGATCTTATAGCTAAAAAGAAAACTACAAAAGGCTAGAAGAATAACTCAAAGAAGGAAAGATGCGGAGAAATAAAAGAATAACTCAAAGAAAGAAGGATGTAGAGAAATAAAATGGACACGTTTAAGAAAAATGCCATCAAGAACATATCAAGTGAAGTTGAAAGTAGTCCAAGAGGTTAGAGCAATTGGTAGCTCGCTCCTAACTTCATTAGGCATCTTTCTAGATTTGTTCCAACATATGTTTGGTGAAATCCACATAGGTTTGGCACACTAGGCTAACCCAATAACTTTATTAAGGATTCCATCCATAAATGTGGAGAAGCAGTGCTTGAGTTTCTCCAAAAAAAATCTTGGATTTCAAAAAAAGAAAAGAAATTGTGGTGCTAGAATTAGAAGTTGATGCTAAAAAAAGGAGAGAAAAGAAATTATTTGCTCCTCTAAATTATCAAAATGCACAATTACACTAGATTTTTTTGAAATAGTTTATTCAAAAAACCACCTTATTATAAGTTAACACCATTTTGGATCACAATTTCGTTCTAGAATGTAAGCCTCTCAATTATAATTTGATTTCCATGTTTCAAGAAATAAATTATACTTAATAGAATCTAAAAACTACATTCTATCTGTATATTAAGGAAATCCTATATCTGCTCATATCTCATTAATATAACTAGAAAATCTAAATTACAAATCGACTTCAGCATTTTAATTTTACAATGGCTTGATGCATGAATATCAAATAATTTTTTATCAAAAAAATTATAAATGTAAATTTAGTAAAATATGGCAAATCCCTAATTAAAAGCGAATATATATATTCTAAAAACGAAAATGTAAACTAAAAAAAAGAAACATCTCAACTGAAGAAAAGAAAAGCACGTCTATGCCTGCTTTTTAATTATACCTGCATTTTATGGATTGGTAGGTTGCACAAATTTTAAAAAATGAACGCATTTGTGGAGGGAAATATAAACGTTATCAATGTATCCGTTGAGAGGAGCGTTATATGCATCCGTTGAAGTAATGTTATCATTGTATTCGTTGAAAGGAACGTTATATGTCTCCCTTGAAAGCAATGTTATATATTATTTAATCACGAATGTAGGTGGTATAAAGAAAGATATTTCATCAGGAAATTTCATATGGTGTCTGAGTCTAATTCTGTGAATGTCTTATGCTTAATCCTGAGTGTATGCCGGTGTCAAGCTGGTCACTTCGTATGACGGGGAAATTCGGTCATCCAATGCTGGAAGGGCGGTCGAGTGCGCTGTCTCTGTAATGGCTTATTTCAATTTCAGGTACATGTTATTTTAATATATTTGCATTCTGCTCTGTTTTTCTTCCTTGTCATTTCAGCGATCCCACCCATGTGAGTCTTATTATTTCATTTTCCTTCTGCTGGTTTGACTCTTTTATGATTTCTTTCTCAATCGGTCAAATTTATTTGCACTCTGCTTTTCTCTGTTCTTTTTAATTCATTTCGGCCATTGAAATGCATGTCTATGTCTATCGAATCTAGTGCAAGGCATTTCTTTCATTTCTGTCACAATTATTTCAGAGAAATCGCTTCCATTCTTTTATGTGATGAATAGTAACCTCCATGGGATTCGATTACAGCTACTTTACTCTCAGAGCAACCTCAATCCATTCATTTCAGTTTTATCATTTTATTTTCCTTCTGCTTTTGCCTCTAATAGATTTAATAGTTTCTTTTTAATTCATTTCTACCATTGTATCTCGAATCTTATATTGCAGGGCATTTCTTTCATTTCGCTGAAAATTATTCGAGTGATCCATTCCACTGTTTTATGTTGCAAGGCATTTCTTTCATTTCGCTGAAAATTATTCAAGTGATCCATTCCACTGTTTTATGTTGTATCATTGAAATGGATAGAAATAGAACCTACATGGGCTTGATTGCCCATAATTTCCTCTCAGCTCTACTTTCAAAGCAAACCCTCGTTTGGTCATTTCAGCGATCCCACTCATTTGAGTTTTCTTATTTCATTTTCCTCTTGTTAATTTCTTTAGCCCGGCTACCAATCCATCTCATAGTTAGTATGTTCTCCATTCGGTTGATTTAAATTACCTCGTCATTAAACAGATTATTAGAATAAACGACTAGGAATGTGAGTTGAGTTGAGTGAATGTGAGTCTGTTTGATTCCCAAAGTCAAAGGAAGGGCAGTCCAGCAACTGAACATTCACGGACCAGCACGCCTTCTTAAAAGATAGAAACATCTGGGACGTTGTGGCCATGACCCAAGAATGCTTATATTCCATGGCGACAAATAAATCAGAGGCGGCAATCTACAAAATCGATCTCAAAAAAGCATTTGACTGCGTGGACTGGGGCTTCCTACGCATTCTGCTGGCAAAAATCGGCCTCAGAACTAAAGGAATTGAATGGGTAATGGCTTGTGTGGAAAACGTGCATTTCTCTGTTATCATAAATGGAATTCCATCTTCCTTCTTCAAAGCTGAGAGAGGGCTTCGCCAGGGATGCCCTCTCTCCCCACTGCTGTTCATCTTAGTCATGAACACTCTTAGCTTGCAGATTAATAGGGCGGTACAGGAAAAGGAATGTCGACCGATCAAAATCTGCAAAGACATCTATCTCTCCCATAATCTGTTTGTAGACGACATTCTCATTTTTGCCATGCTGTGCAAAAAATCATGGACCTGTATCCACAACATTTTAAAAAAATTTCAATCAGCGTCAGGTATCCTCATTAATAGGGACAAATCAAAACTGTTCCACAACACCTCAAATGAAGACCTCATTTCATGGACAGTGTCCCTGCTTGGCTGCGCCCAGGAGCCAATTGACAATGGTATAAAATACCTCGGATTTAATCTGAAGGCAAAAGGCTATCGAAATCAGGATTGGTCATGGCTCATTGACCGATTCTACTACAGGATCTCGGGATGGGAATGGAGATTCCTCTCACTGGCAGGTAGATTTATTTTGGTGCAGTCAGTGCTGTCCCAGCTTGCTGTCTATTGGGCCCATCTTTTCCTTCTTCCAATCTCCATCTCAAAAAAAATGAGCTCTCTAGCAGCAAATTTTTTATGGGGCGGCCGCTCCTTTCAGTCTAAAATTCATCTCGTCAAGATGGAGGATATTTCAAGACCCAGGAAAGACGGCGGCTGGGGACTTTTAAATCTGAAAGTTTTTGGAAAGGCCCTCATCTACAAAACACTTCACAGGGGGATCTTTGGGAACGGCCCATGGAGTTTGCTCATTAACAGGAAATACCTTAAGGGAAAAGGAATTGTTTTCTGGTACAGAAGGAAAACCTTGGGAAAAAAGAGTGGATCAACCATATGGTTGGGCTTCAGAAAGCTCCAACAGTTCTTCTTGGATAATCTGCGATGGAAAATCTACACGGGGGCCAGCATTGTCATTGGAATTGACTGCATTTTAAATGGCCCATCTTCCTTTCCTCCCTCCCTGATCCTCTATCTCCAAAATAAAGGAATTTTTACATGGGACAAGTTAATCAATTCCTGGTCAAACTTTTCCCCAGTCTGGAAATCTGCTTCTGATCTTCACCTCCCGCCCCTCCTTTCCCCAATTTGGACCTCCTTTGAACAAGGCCTCTCGATCATGCCCATCCACCGTGCTGCTCCATTGGATGCGTTGGTATGGGCCCTCCCTTCCAAACCCCTCCCCATCTCAGTCAAAAACATATATGCTGCTATCTCACCCTCCCCTATCCCCCCCCCCATGATCTTCCCGATGACCCTCTGGAAAGTCTCCTGCCCTCTCAAAATGGTCCTTTTTCTATGGCTTGTCTTCTGCAACAAAAATCTTACTTGGGAAGTGCTTCAGCAGAGGGGATGGTCGGGTCCGGGGCGCTGTTCCTTGTGCCTCATGGACTCTGAAACGAATTTTCATCTGTTCTTCAATTGCCCTTTCTCCTCGTTCATATGGTATGATCTCTCCATCTCCTTTGGTTTTCCTCATCTTTCTTTTTCTACTGTTCAGGAAGCAATCAGGTGGTGGAGTGGACAGTCAGACACGCGACGATCCCTCTTTACTCACTCTTGCTGGCTTATTTGGAAGTGGAGGAACTCTTTCATCTTCCAAGATGTCAAAAGGCCGGTGTCTGCTCTTCTAAACATTGTCAAAGCCTCCCAGTCTCTCTGAGCCAACAACTCCATGAATCTCTTGCAGCCCAGCTCCACTGTCGGGAATGGCATCTGGTTGTCAGCTGTCTTTTTTCTGTATTTGTCGAGCTTTCTTTCGTTTCGATCAAGCTGATTAGTGGAATGTTTATCCGTTCATTCTGCCTGTAAATGGTCCGTTTCTTTTGCCTGGAGCTGTGCAAGAAAGTGGAGTCCTTTTCAAAAGTCTCATGTTTCTTGGTTAATTCCGCTGTCTTGTGGTAGAAATCCGGTCTTACATGTTGGTAGCGCAAGTATGTTTGGAGCCTTATCGACTTGCTTCATGTTACAATGTAGGAATGTCTGATGTTTATGCTGTCTCGGGGCTTTTAACAGGCCTTCTGTTCTTTCTGCCTGTATATGGCCGTTTCCTTGCCTGGAGCAATGCTAGAAAGTGGAGTCCTTTCCAAATATCTCATGGTTCATTGTCAATTTCGCTGGTTAGTCGCCCGAATCCGGTCTTTGCCTGTAAAAGACAGCGCAAGTATGCAGGTGCCATATCTATTTGTTTCACATTTCAAAGTATGTATGACTGATGGTTATGCTGTCTCGGGGTTTTTAACAGGCCTCCGGCACCCGTTTTTTCCATTTGGGCTTGGCTTTTTCTTGAAAAAGTCCTTTATGTATTTCGCTTCTTCTGAAGCTGCCATATATTTTCCAGAATATAACATTAAGATTTTTCTTCTGAACATTCACGGCTCTCTCTCAATAATGGCTCTGCTCTCTCCCCATTAATTTCAGGTACATATTATCATTAATTCATTTGTACTCTGTTTTTCATTTTCCGTAATATACTTTTAATTCATTACCGCCATTTTAATGCATGTTCATTTATCTCAAATCTGATGCAGGTTATTTAAGAGGTTCGATGGAAAACAACCTCCAATTGAAGAGTTCCTACAACATAATCAATGTTTAGGGATTCAATTATAGGTACCTCAATTCTTTCATTTCATTTCATTTCAGATTTCTTTAGGTTAATTTCTTCCTAGTCAACCACAACAAGAATAAGGTATTTTTATTTTATTTTTTCTTTCTGTTAATTCTTTCTTTGTTAATTCCTTCTTTCAATGCTAAATTGAAATGTCAAATCAGCCCTGTAATGAGTATTTACTTTTAATTGAGTGAAATCCAAATGTCAAACCAACCCTGTAATGAGTATTTTTTGTTAATTCCTTCTTTCAGCCCTGTAACGATGGAAATTGAGGCGTCAAACCAACCATGTAATGGGTTTTTTCTTTTAATTGAGTGAAACACAAATGTCAAACCAGTCCTGTAATTAACCATATAGAAAACATTTCAGACTATAGCATCATCAATTTGTGAGATGATATTTCAATTTAATTTAAAGCTTGGTATATATATTTTAAATAAAGATTCAAATGCAAGTGATGTTTTTTAAATTTATTATATATATTTTAAATAAAAATTTAAATAAAAATAATAATTTGGTTTCACCTAAGTTTTTTCATTTTATTGTAGTGTGATTTGTCATCTAAAAATATATCTTTTAAATAATTTTTTATTAATATTATTTATTTTATTTTATTTTTTAATTATTTTAAAATTTAGATAATTAATATTTTTATTAAATTCTACACTATATTTTACTAATAATACTAAAATAATATAATATATAATGAAAAATTGTTTACTATTGATTTTAAATATGCGTTTTATTAAATGTCTCAACTACAATACATATATATAAATTTTTATAGATCTAGATGGGGTTAGAGTAAGCTTGGCTAAGCCAAGCTAAGCGAAAGCTAGAGTAGGTTTTCCTAGGCTAGGCTAGAGTAGGCTAGGCTAAGCTAGGCTAGAGTAGGCTAGGTGAGGCTAGGCTAAGCTAGGCTAGGTGAGGCTAGGCTAAGATAGAGCATGGTAGGTTATGCTAGATTAGAATATGGTAGTCTAGTGTTAGGCTAGGAATATATTAAGCTAGGGTAGCGTAGGCTAGGCCACGCTAAAGTAGGCAAGGCTATTGTAGGGTAGGGTAGGGTAGGGTAGGCTAGGAAAGAGTTTGCTAGGCTAGGCTAGGCTAGGAAAGAGCAGGATAAGCTAGGATAGGAAAGAGTAGGTTGGGTTAGGCTCTGAAAGAGTAGAGTAGGCTAGACTAGGAAATGCCATAGTAGGTTAGGCTAGGCTAGGCTAGGCAAGGCTAGGGTAGACTAGGTTAGAGTAGGATAGGTTAGAGTAGGTTAGGCTAGGCTAGAGTAGAGTAGAGTAGAGTAGGCTAGGTTAGGCAAGGCTAGACTAAGCTAGGCTAGAGTACAGTAGGGTAGGGTAGGGTAGGCTAGAGTAGGCTAAGCTAGAGTAGGGTAGGCTAGAGTGGGTCGGGCTTGGGTAGGGTAGGCTAGAGTAACCTGGGCTAGGGTAGGCTAGGCTAGGCAAGAATAGGTTATGTTAGGAAAGAGTAGGCTAGGCTACGCTAGGCTAGGCAAGAGTAGGATAGGCTAGGCTAAAGTAGAGTATGCTAGGCTAGGCTAGGCTAGGCTAGAGTACGATAGGGTAGGCTAGGGTAGGTTAGAGTAGGCTAAGCTAGAGTTGGCTAAGCTAGAGTAGGCCAGGCTAGAGTAGGCTAGGATAGATTAGGCTAAGGTACGGTAGGCTAGAGTAGAGTAGGTTAGGCTAGGCTAGGGTTAGGTTATAGTAGGCTAGGGTGGGCTAAGGTAGGGTAGCCCAGGGTAAGCTGAAGTATGCTAGACTAGAGCAGGTTAGGCCAGAGTAAGTTAGGCTAGGCTAGAGTAGGATAGGATAGGGTAGGCTAGTAGGCTAGGCTAGGCGAACCTAGAGTAGGCTAGGGTAGAGTAAGTTAGGCTAGGCTAGACTAGGCGCAACTAAAGTAGGCTAGAGTAGGGTAGGATAGGGTAGGCTAGGTAGGCTAGTAGGCTAGGCTAGGCAAACCTAGAGTAGGCTAGACAAGAGTAGGTTAGGCTAGAGTAGGCTAGGGTAGAGTAAGTTAAACTAGGCTAGGCTAGGCTAAGCTAAAGTAGGCTAGTCTAGGCTAGGCTAGGTAGTCTAGGCTAAGTTAAAGTAGGCTAGTCTAGGCTAGGCTAAGCTAAAGTAGGCCAAGCTACGCAAGGCTAAGGTAGAGTAGGTTACGTTAGGCTACTCACTAGGGTAGGTTATGCTAGAGTAGGATAAGCTAGGCTATGCTAGAGTAGGTTTGGCTTGGCTAGGCTAGCCAATGCTAGGGTAGGTTATGCTAGGGTAGGATAAGATAGGTTATGCTAGAGCAGGCTTGGCTAGGCTAGTCTAGACTATGTTAGGTAGGCTATGCTAGGTGAGGCCAAGCTGAACTAGGTTAGGCTAGGGTAGACTAAGCTAGGGTAAGCTAGGGTAAGCTAGGGTAAGCTAGAGTTGGCTAACCTATGGTTAGGTAGGGTAGGGTACGGTAGGCTAGAGTAGGCTAAGGAAGGCTATGTCAAGATAGCCTAGAGTAGGCAAGGCTAGGTTTAAGTAGACGAGGTTAGGGTATAGAGTAGGCTAGAGAAGAGTAGGCTAGGGTAGAGTAGGCTAGGGTAGAGTAAGTTAGGCTAGGGTAGAGTAAGTTAGGCTAGGCTAGACTAGGCGCAACTAAAGTAGGCTAGAGTAGGGTAGGATAGGGTAGGCTAGGTAGGCTAGTAGGCTAGGCTAGGCAAACCTAGAGTAGGCTAGACAAGAGTAGGTTAGGCTAGAGTAGGCTAGGGTAGAGTAAGTTAGACTAGGCTAGGCTAGGCTAAGCTAAAGTAGGCTAGTCTAAGCTAGGCTAGGGTAGTCTAGGCTAAGCTAAAGTAGGCTAGTCTAGGCTAGGCTAAGCTAAAGTAGGCCAGGCTACGCAAGGCTAAGGTAGAGTAGGTTACGTTACGCTACTCACTAGGGTAGGTTATGCTAGAGGTAGGATAAGCTAGGCTATGCTAGAGTAGGTTTGGCTTGGCTAGGCTAGCCAATGCTAGGGGAGGTTATGCTAGGGTACGATAAGATAGGTTATGCTAGAGCAGGCTTGGCTAGGCTAGTCTAGACTATGTTAGGTAGGCTATGCTAGGTGAGGCCAAGCTAAACTAGGTTAGGCTAGGGTAGACTAAGCTAGGGTAAGCTAGGGTAGGCTAGAGTTGGCTAACCTATGGTTAGGTAGGGTAGGGTACGGTAGGCTAGAGTAGGCTAAGGAAGGCTATGTCAAGATAGCCTAGAGTAGGCAAGGCTAGGTTTAAGTAGACGAGGTTAGGGTAAACTAGGGTAGGTTATGGTAGGGTAAACTAGAGTAGGCTTGCATAACCTAGGTTAGGCTACGCTAGCTTGGTAGGTTAGAATAGGCTAGGCTAGAGTGGGTTGGGCTTGGGTAGGGTAAGCTAGAGTAGGCTAGGCTAGTCTAGGTTAGGTTAGGTTAGACTGAGCTAGGCTAGGGTACAATAGGGTAGGCTAGGGTAGGCTAGAGTAAGCTAAGCTAGAGTAGGCCAGGCTAGGCTACGCTAAGGTAGGCTAGGCTAGGGTAGGCTAGAGAAGGCTAGGGTAGGCTAGAGTAGGCTAGGCTAGGCAAGAGTACGTTAGGCTAGGCTAGAGTAGAGTAGGGTAGGGTAGGGTAGGCTAGACTAAGCTAGCATAGGCAAGAGTACGATAAGGTAGGCTAGGATAGGCTAGAGTAGGCTAAGATAGAATAAACTAGGATAGATTAGGCTAAGGTAGGGTAGGCTAGGGTACGTTATAGTAGTCTAGGTCGGGCTAGAGTAGGTTAGGCTTTAGGCTACATTAGGTTAGGCTAGGATAGAGTATGCTAGGAAAGAGTAGGTTAGGTTAAAGTAGGCTAGGGTAGGTTAAGGTAGGCTAGCCTAGGGTGAGATGAAGTATGCTAGACTAGAGTAGGTTAGGCCAGAGTAGGCTAGGCTAGGCTAGAGTAGGCTAGGACAGGGTAGGCTAGTAGGCTAGGCTAGGCGAACCTAGAGTAGGCTAGACAAGAGTAGGTTAGGCTAGAACAGGCTAGGGTAAATTAAGTTAGGTTAGGCTAGGCTAGGCTAAGAAAACGTAGCCTAGAGTAGGCTAGGATAGGGTAGGCTAGGTAGGCTAGGCAAACCTAGAGTAGGCTAGACAAGAGTAGGTTAGGCTAGAATAGG
>APFE030819739.1:0-14592 GCA_000404065.3 Pinus taeda | reverse complement strand
TTTTGTAACCATATTTATGTTTTATGTTTTACTATTTTTCCACACTATTTTGTAAGATTAGTATATTAATCATTAAAATTATTAATTCATCTTACTATTATATTAATAATTTTAATTCATGTTACTAGTATATTGTTTGTTTGTTTTATGTTTTATGTTTTACTATTATGTAACACTATTTTGTAACAGTATTATACTAGTCATTATAATTACTTAATTCATGTTATTACTATATTGTTTGCTTGTTTTGTTTTACGTTTTACTATTTTGTAACACTATCGTACTAATAATTATCATACTTTAACTCGTGCTATTACTATATTAATAATCTTAATTCATGTTCTTACTATATTATTTATTTGTTTTATGTTTTATGTTTTACTATTTTATAAGACTATTTTGTAGCACAATTATACTAATCATTATCATTCTTTAACTCATGTTATTACTATATTAATAATTTTATTTCATGTTATTACAATACAATTTGTTTGTTTTATGTTTTATGTTTTACTATTTTGTAACACTATTATACTAATCCTTAACATTATTTAATTCATGTTATTACTATATTCTTTGTTTGTTTTATGTTTTATGTTTTATGATTTAGTATTTTGTAACACTATTATACGAATCATTACCATTATTTAATGTATGTTATTGCTATATTAATAATTTTAATTCATATTATTACTATATTGTTTGTTTGTTTTATGTTTTATGTTTTACTACTTGCAACATTATTTTTAACACTATTATACTTATCATTATCATTATTTAATTCATGTTATTACTATATTAATAATTTTATTTCATGTAATTACTACATTGTTTGTTTGTTTTATGTTTCACTATTTTGTAGCACTATTATACTAATCAAATTTTTTTTTTTGTAAGCTTTGGTAGGACTATCCTATTTTCATGTCCATTACACACCCCGCTACAGGGGAGGGGTAGCCCAAGATTTGAACCCAAGACTTCCGTTTCAGTAAGACTTCATTTCCACGGACACTGCCACTTGAGCTACCCCATGTGGACACTATTATACTAATCATTAACATTATTAAATTCATGTTATTACTATATAGTTTGTTTTTTTTATGTTTTACTATTTTGTAACACTATTACACTAATAATTATCATTATTTAATTCATGTTATTACTATATTCTTTGTTTGTTTTATCTTTTATGTTAACCTATTTTGTAACTCAATTTCGTAACGCTATTATAATTATCATTATCATTATTTAATTCATATTATTACTATATTAATAATTTTAATTCATGTTATTATTATATTCTTTGTCTCTTTATGTTTTATGTTTTACTATATTGTAACACTATTTTGTAACACTATTATACTAATCATTATCATTATTTAATTCAAGTTATTACTATATTAATAATTTTAATTCATGTTATTACTATATATATTATGTTTTATGCTTTACTCTTTTGTAACACTATTATACTAATAATTATCATTATTTAATTCATGTTATTATTATATTGTTTATTTGTTTTATGTTTTATGTTTTACTATTTTGTATCACTATTATACTAATCATTTTTTTTGTAAGCTGAGTTACCATTTTCGATTAACAAAGTTGAAACCACTACAATCTTAAGGTGGTCTCAACCCGCCCCGAGGGGAAACCGGGTTTCTTGACCACCTGTAGTTTTTAACAGCTAACCAAAAATAGAAAGTTTTCAGTCTATCTTTCCATGCTTTATATACATCAGCCTTATATCCGCAACTATTGTCATATGATTGCAAATAAAAATTAATAGAGATCCTACACATAACTAATGAAAACTAAGAACTACACTTTTTAAAAACTCAAAAAACATGACTTTTCTTCACTGGTTCCCTGTATCTTCTTGTTGCTCCTTCTCCTTCTTGATTATCAAGCCACTCGCCTCTAGTTGTTTCTGAATTTCTTCCAGCCTCTTATCCTGCATGAGTAGGGTGATTTGAATGTTCCTCGGCTCCTTTTTCAGATTTGGGATCCCCTGTGATAATTCTGCCATTTCCAAGGCTATCTGCTCCATAGCCTTGGCCATAAGCCTCTTCATTACCCAATATACATGCAGAGATTGTTTATATAATGTCATACGACCACGGGTATGTCCTGGATCCGGCAGAAGATACACCCAATCCTCCATTTCCTCCTCAGACTGGGCCTGTATTGCCTCCTCCTCCCAATGCTCAATTATCCTTCTGATTTTTAGGTTTTTCTTCTCACTATAGGCTCTCTCAGCTACGTATAATTTCTTCCCAATAGTTTTTCTTCCCTTCCTACTTGCCCCTTCTACGTTGGTCTCCTTGTCTTCCACCGTGCCTTCTCTGCAGCATTGTCCTCGCCTGCTTCTTCCCTCTGCTACTCCCCGTCTCCTCTGGCCTCCCCTGCCTCATCGACCTTGCCCTCTAATCCATCTTCCACTCTCTTCCTCAGCTTCTCGATTATGAATTCCTCCGGCTTCCTCTGTTCCTCGCTTCATGGTCCTGCTCCTCGCGTTTCTCCCATTCCATTCGTGTTTTCTAGTCCCCTGTTCGTCCTTCGCCTTTTCCACTTCGACATCTTCGCTCCTGCTCTCTGAATCATCATACACAGGTATGAAAAATTGTTCTGTATCCCCCTCCATTATTCCTTTACCCTTCACATCCTGGTTTCCTCGTCCCTGGTTCCCTTCTCCTACCCTGCTCCTCATTCATCTTCCTGCAGTCATACTACCATCTGCCGCCATTCTTTCCTTACGTCTTTGTTTCCTTCTCTGCGTCCCTATTCTTTCGATTCGTCTCCTGAATTCTCCCTCTCCCCCGACTGTATATGACAAATTGTCTCCACCCTCACCCGTTCCTCTGCATGCAATTTTCCTCGTTCCTCTTCGCCAAACTTTCTCCCTTATGCCTCCCCTCCTTCTTCGCTTATAGCTTACCTCCCTTTCCACTATGTTGTCCCATTCTCCCATGCCATCATTCCCCTCTCTCTTCTCTGACATACTGACAGATCTACCGACCTCTGTCTGTACCTTGCCGTCCCTTCACCTTGAGAGGAGATCCGTCTCCCCGATCCATTTGCCCGTGGTAATCATTCCCTGAACTCCGCCTGTTCTTACCTGCATGCCACACTGTCGAGCATTAATTGCCCGAATTGCCACCTTGCTCATCCCGATCAGGAGTCTTGTCCTCGCTCCTTCAAACTGTGACTGCTTCATTATGATCCTGGGTTATTATGTTTTTTAGTTCTCCCCAGCTTTGATACGCTTCCAATGATGGCTAGCTCCTGTCCAAACTTCTGGTCGTCTCTTTACTCCTCCAATTAGCCAAAAGGTCCGCAGCCCTGTTCCCGTTGCGTCTGAAGATACCTCCTAGGCCTGCTGGTCCAGGGTTACCTTTAGACGCCCCATCAAAGTTCAGTTCTATGAAATGCTCTCCTGGATATCTGAATTGGTTGGGACTTTGTATTTGAGGGCCACTCCTATTCTCTTTTATGGGCTAAATCATACTAAATTCCATCTTTAAGTTGGAAACTATTCCTCCTTCCTCTTGGTTCATTCTCCAGTCCTCCTCTTCCCATGTCTTGGATATAACTATTTCTTTGATCGATTTTCAATCCTCCTCCCAAATTCTTTCAGGTTGACAACTTTGGCCCCTGAAGATCCTCCTGTTACGTTCTTTCCAAAGGAATCATATTATGAAGCCTACCGATAATTTCCATATTCTTCTTATTACTCTGCTGTGAAATTGTCCTTTGCCCCATTGCATTATGGTGTTCTGAATGGTGCTTGGATCTCTCATTATCTTCCTGAAAAGTGCTTTGATCCTCTCCCATAAGTTTCTTGCATAAAGGCATTTGTTTAATATATGCTGTTGATTTTCCTATTCTCTGTTGCATAGAATACATCTCGAGGGCCCATAATAGCCTCTCTTTTGGATTTTATCCCAGGTTAGAATCCGACTCTTACTAACCAGCCATGCGAATATTGTGATTTTTGGCCACCACTTTCCTTCCCATATTATTCTCCAATCCATTGCTCCATCCTCCCTTTCTTGTTTTGTTGTTATGTAATAGGCTTATTCTACTGTAAAAGTTCCTTTCATTGATCTTCCCCACCTGAGAATGTCCATACCTGGTCGAGTTTTAATTTTTCTCAAATCTACTTCTTTAGTGTAAATTTTCTCCAGTTCTTGGTTTATATTTTCAAACCATTCCTCTGGTTTCCTCCAAGTCCTCCATTTTCCATTGTTCTTTTCATTTTTCCAATAATCCCTAACATACTCCATACCTGCCCTCTTCGCTTCTGTTGAGTTTCTTGTAGGGTTTGTATCTCTGACAGTTTATCTCTCTGCTGCCACCTATCCTCCCAAAATTTGGCACTGCTTCCTTCACGGATTTTCCAAAAAGCATGTTTGTTGACCACGTCTCTGTTCAGACTTTCCAATTCCCATATAGAGGAATCTTTTGGGACTTCTTCAATTCTCAGTCTGCCCTCTATTGAGTCCGGCATGTTATATTTTTTTACCCTAATTTTTTTCCACACATCATTTCCTCCTTATACCCATCTCCACCATAATTTAGCTCCTAGTATCTTATTCAGCATTTCCGGATCCCTTATACCTAATCCTCCTTCCTCTTTTCTTTTCACCAGGTTTTTCCATGAGACTAAGGCCCATTTCCTCTGTTGTTTAGGTCCCTCCCATAAAAACTTCCCAAATATTTCTTTCAATTTTGTGCACACTCCTTTGGATGTTGCTTTGATGGACAGAGGGTAGATAGGGATCGATTGTAGGACCGATTTTAGCAGGACTATTCTACTGGCTATGTTCAAGGATCTAAATGGCCAGCTTGCCAGTCGGTTCTTTATTTTATCTATTACACCCTGCCAGTTTTTCATCCGGGTAGGGTTTATGTCCAACTGGTTCCCCAGATACTTGGTTGGGAGATCCCCTTGTCTGAAGCCTAAAGTTCTGGTAAGATGAGCCTTGATAGAATCAGGGGTGTTAAATATAAATGTACATGATTTTTCTTTATTTATCTCCATTCCTGAAGCCTCCATGAAAATTTCAAGTACTCTTTTGATATTCCTTACCTCTTTTATAGAAACCTCTCCAAATAGCATTATGTCGTCTACAAATTGCTGATGTGTTATTGCCAAATTGTTTCCCCATGGTTCTAAGCCTTTAATTCTCTTTTCCCTTTGCTCTCTTTTGATAACTCTCCCTAGCCCTTCAGCTGCCATTATGAATAGAAAAGGAGAGATTGGATCTCCTTGTCTTATTCCCCTTGTTGCATTAAAGGTATTCGATGGGATACCATTTACCAGTATTGAGAAGATCGGCGTTGAGATCATGCTGTAGACCCATTCAATCCATCTCTTTTCGAAATCAAATGCTTCAAGCACAATTCAAAGGTATCTCCAGCTCAAGCGGTCATAGGCCTTTGGTAGATCTAGTTTCATCATCATTCCTCGCTGCTTCTTCTGATTTAGGGAATGAATCATCTCCTGTGTAACTACTAGTCCATCAAGTATTTGTCGTCCCTCGATAAAGCCATGTTATTACTATATTAATAATTTTAATATAGTAAAGGATTTAATATTTTCGCTATGAGGGTAGCTATAATCTTATAAATGACATTACATAGTGCTATTGGGCGAAATCCTTGTTCATCCTCCGACTTATTACTTTTATGGATCAGGGTTAGAAAGGTCGAGTTAATACCTGGCCAGATCTTTTGCTTCATTCTTGATTCCTCGACTGCTTCTAGGATTTCCTGTCCTAAGAAGTGCCATCCTGCCTGGTAGAATTCTATTGTATACCCATCGGGCCCTGGAGCCTTGCCTTTTTTCATATTCATAACAACTTCCTCAACCTTTTCCATAGTTGTTGCCCTCATCAGAGCCTTGCTCTGTTCATTTTTTATGAGTCTTGGTATTTCCTTGCAGATATATTCTATTGCTTCTCCTCGTGCCTCCTGTGGTTCAATGAGAATTTCTTTATGGTAATCCACTAGGACTTTTTCAATTCCTCCCTGTTCTATTACCCATTCCCCCTCCACATTTTTAATTGAAAAGATCTGATTCCTTTGTCTGTTTTGTATCATCGCTTGATGAAAAATTTTTGTATTCCTCTCACCCTCGCGCAACCATTTAATCCTTGACTTTTGCCTCCACAAAATCTCCTCCTGTTTTCTCCTCTCTTCGAGTTGGTTAATTATTTTTCCCTCCTCCTTACTCCTCTCTTCATCCCTTCCTTCCAAAATTATTCTCTGTTGGATATCCTCCATTTCTTTCTCTAATTTTTGTTTTTCCTCCATGATGTTCCCAAACTCCTCTTTGTTCCACTTTTTAATTTTACATTTAATTTCCTTGAGCTTCAATTGAATGGTATGCATTTTTCCTTTCCCTTTAACTCTGCTCTGAGTCCACCATTCTTCCATTTTTCGTAAGAATTCGGGATTTATGAGCCAGAAAGTCTTAAATCTAAATGGTTTCTTACCATTGTTTTTCTTGATATCAATTTCTAGTCGAATCGGCCAATGGTCCGACCCTAGCCCTGGAAGGATTTTCGTTTCTATGAATACATCTCGGTTCAATATTTGTTCAGATAATAGGAACCTATATAATCTCGAGGCTATCTGGCTTTTTCCTCCCCTCCTATTATTCCATGTAAAGACACCATTAGTTGTGGGAATATCAAATAGTCTATGTTCTATTATTACCTCATTAAACTCCTCCATGCTATGATCTAGTCATCTTATACCTCCTTTCTTTTCTCCTAGATCGTGAATCAAGTTAAAATATCCTCCTATTATCCATAGGTTACCAGGGATGATTGGTCTTATTACCTGCATGTTCTTTAGGAAATCCTTCCGTTCCCTGGGTAAGTGGGGGCCATAAACCCCTGAAATAAGAATTCTTTCCTCCATTCCTGTCAACCTAAACATGCCTGTTAATATTCTAGGGAGGCTAATCCAGTTCTCAAAAATTACTTCCTCAGGATTCCATATAATTGCTATGCCCCCGGCTGAACCGACCGCATCTTGAGCCATTACCTCATATTCAGGTCTCATCCTTTTCATTATTTCTTGCAGCTATTGCTGGTTCATTTTTGTTTCCTGAATTAACATTATGTTGGGTTTGTCCTTCTTCAATCTCTCCTTTAAATATCTCTGCTTGCCCTTACTGTTGAGCCCCCTAATATTCCAACTTGTAATTATCATTTATAACTTTTTGATAGTTGTTGAAATACCTCTGATAGAGGTATCACTCTACCTGAATTGACTAGTGTTTCTCCCACTGCTTGAATCGTTTCATTTATTGTTTGTCTGCCTCTGTTCTTGCCCCCTTTTCCATTACCGTCCATTCCCAGGTTTTGATTTCCCTATGATCCTGTTTGATCTATTCCGATCTCTGGAATACTGCCCTTATTCTCTTTGTATTTCTGGAAGGCTTCCTTATATTGTTGTTTCTGTGATTCTGGTATGAATCTTTCATCTAAGTTCTTCCATTCTTGAAGCAGTTTCTTCATTATTCTTTCCTCTTCGGCCCCATTATCTTTTCGATTCTCTGATTCCCTCTGCATTTGTTCCACTATGTTCTCCTGGCTTTCACCCATCTCTACTTCTCCTTCTCTGTTCTGGCTTATACTTTTTCCTATTGTTTCGATTATGATTTCCTTTGGTGCATTTTCATCATCCTCTTCTGCCTTCTTTCCACCTTCAATTTCTTCTTCCTCATCCTGAAGGACCTGAAACTTGTTCTGGTTTTCAACTGGTATATTCTTTTCCTTTGGTTGTCCTCTCGTTCCCTCCTGCCTTGGTTTTTGCCTTCTCTGAACTTCCTTGAAACCATTTTCGCGTATATCCGATCCTTATACTTTCCTTTTTTCTTCCTCCATAATTCTTGTTGCTTCCCCCTCTCTATTCTGTGGGCACTGTCTGTATATATGTCTGTACTCGTGGCACCTTCTGCACCTGAAGGGAATATGCTCATAATCTATTGGCTACTTCCATATTTCATCATGGTATTCCACTTCTATATATTCCGGCAAGGGTTCTGCTATGTTCATGTACACACATATCCTAGCGTAGGATGTATACTTCCCCCTTTTGGTTGACTCTGCCACTTTGACAAAAGCTCCGATCGAGTTTCCAATCCCTTCCAATATATCAGGGTCCCAAAATTCCGTTGGTAACCCATACAATCTGACCCATATGGGTGCTGCCAGTAGTTTCTCAGCATCTAGGTTGTATCTGTCCTCCCAATGTCTCATAAATAGTGCAACATTGTGCATGAAGTATGGCCCCTCTTCAAAACTTCTCTCCTTGTCTTCTAGGTTTGCAAAAATGAGTGTAAAAAAGCCCTTTGCTCCTAGTTTTAGGTCTATATGTCCTTTTGGCTTCCACCTTAGTTGAATCCATTTTGTTAGATCCTTTTCAGATGGCAAAAACCCTATAAACTTACAGATGAATGCATGATATTTCATATAGCAGCAGTAATCTTCCAGTTTATTGTTTGGGATTACGTACCTTGGTTTTTTCTGTGCCCTAGGTAAGCACCTGTTTCCCATTCTTGCTTGCCATCGGTTCCCCAGCACTGGTATGTCTCTGTCATTCTCTTTCTGCATTCCTTGCTTCCCTCCTCAACTGGTTTCTCCTACTACCACGTTACTGGAGGAGGGGATCTCTCCCCTCCCCTGATTTCCGTCCATTGATCCCTTCAGCCCCACCCGATTTCTTTCTCCCTCCCACTTTTGTGTTTACCCTTGCAAATCTTCGCCCGCGTTTGATTGAATCTTCCTCTCTCCTCCCGGGCCTCCTTACCCCTCCGTGATTCTGCTACCCTATTCGCAGAAACCCTAACCGCACCATCGCCTCAGGTCCGCCATCGCTCCTGATATCCCCGAAATCCCTCTATTTTCCTTTCATTTTTTCAATTCCACTATTATACTAATCATTATCATTACCTAATTCATGTTATTACTATATTGTTTGTCTTTTTTATGTTTTATGTTTTACTATTTTGTAACACGGTTATACTAATCATTATCATTATTTAACTCATGTTATTACTATATTAATGGTTTTAATTCATGTTATTACTATACAGTTTGTTTGTTTTATGTCTTATGTTTTACTATTTTGTAACAATATTTTGTAACACTATTATACTAATTATTATCATCATTGAATTCATGTTATTCCTATATTAATAATTTTAATCAATGTTATTACTGCATTAATAATTTTAATTCATGTTATTACTATATTAATAATTTCAATTAATTTTATTACTATATTGTTTGTTTTTTTTATGATTTATGTTCTACTATTTTGTAACTGATGCAGGAGCATCTGATTCAGAGGAAAATTCTTCTGATTTATTCCATAAAAAAATCAAAAAGTCTACAGGCAAGGAGTGGGATCCTTAGCCTGTTGTTTCCCATGTTTTTTTAGTTAAATTTAGAAATAGAATATGCCATCTTTTCTAGATAGAATAAGGCAGATTAGATTAGTAGTGAGAAAAAACAAGGAAAAGCTAAGATTTTTTAGGTATTGCTACTTTCTAAATGTAATTTCTTTTGTAATAAGGCAGCTAGAGATAGGAAAGAAAAAGATGGAAAACTCATCTGCTAAGTAGGGAAGGTTTCTTTTTAGGCAAGAGTAGAATTAGAAATTTCTTTTATGTATGAAAAAAAATGTCTTGGTACAGGAAGAGGGGCGCGGACCTGGGAAGAAAATGTTGTTTTAGCTGGGTAAAAGAAGGAACCCGCGCTGTTCATAATGTATTGATTGAATAAAGACAAATTAGATGTGTTTTTTTCAGGAATAGGCGGTGCCATTCGATGTGTAGATGACTGTAAAAAATAATTGAATGTCGTATGCATACTGTCGGGTTTTTGATTGTCGAGTTTTGAATTTGAGACTGCTTTCCTGTAAATGCTCTATCTTTACAATTTCACGTTGTGTGCAGTCCATAAAATCTGCTACACGCTGCCCACACAGTGCGCTGTCCTCCATAGTGTAATACGCGGCCATTGAAATTGATTTTTTAATGGTTTGAATTGTAGTGTGGTCCAAGAGCCGTGCGCAGCCTTCAGAAACCAATGCGCTGTTCTTCAATAGATAAATACAATGTTTGTTTGGAATATGGTATGGTGTAGTTATAATTTTAAAAGAAGTTGTGCGTTGTTGCAAGTCCTATGAAATTGTGAAAAACCCGTGGAAAGGCTGTGCGCCACCGTTGCCTGGAGTATTATACCCACATTCATATATTTGTTAAAAAAAAGAGTTGTGCACAGAATATTTATATACCATTCCTTTAACATTGGGACAGATCTACAAAGAATTATATATATATATTGCTGGAGAGGGAGTTCATGACTGAGGATCTCCAGGAATTGGCAAAGGAACAAATTGAAGACATAGAAGATATAGCAACCAGATTTGGAAGATTGTCTTTAGAACCGGCAAGCAGTCCATCATTTGTGGTATCAGAGCCAGCAATTGGTAGTGAAGTAAATCTCAGGAGCAGTAGAAGGATGGCTTTTAGGGTTGGAAGAGGACAAGGACGTGGACGTGGTGGAAGAGGACGGCATGCTGGAGATGTCGAATTGAGAGAGGATGTAGAGGAGTTGCGAGCTAGGTTGGATGCACTAACCTCCGACAGGAATATAGATGATGGAGACGTAAGTGAACCCGAAGCTGAAGATACTGAAGAGGAAGCAGCAGAGATTCCTCCTGAGATGAAGATCTTTCAGTCAGTGATGAAAGCCACAGCCAGGCCATGCAACCAGTTAGTACCAGTATATCGAGGACTAAATCCAAAGGAGCTGATTGACTGGATTAACAACATGGAGAAATTCTTCGATTATGAAGAAATGGAAGAGGAGAAGAAAGTAAAGTTTGCTGTCACCAAGTTAGTAGGCCATGCAGCGCTCTGGTGGGATGGTGTACAGGCGGAAAGGAGAAGACAGGGCAAGCAACCAATCAAGAATTGGAGCAGGATGGCAGCAAAGCTTAAAGGTAAATTTCTACCCATTAACTATCAACAGACATTGTTTAGGCAAATGCAAAATCTCAGGCAGAGAGCTTTGACAGTAAAAGAGTATACAGAAGAGTTCTATAAGGTGAGTATAAGAGCTGGAGAAGCCCAAGACACAGCTGAGAGAGTGGCTAGATATATGAATGGCCTCAGAATGGACATACAGGATGAAATAAGTTTACTGTCTCCAAAAACAGTAGAGGAAGCCTATCAGATAGCACTGAAGGCTGAAGAGAAACTTATAAGGAAGCAGTCTGCCAAGGGGAGAGGGACTTTCAGAGGGAAAGGAAGTCAAGGTGGTAGAGGAAGGTCTACAGCACCTAAAGATGGAGCTAGCAGTAGCTCAACCCCGCATGCATCCAGAGGAGGTGATGCAAGAGGCAGAGGGAGTTTTTACAGAGGAAGAGGAGACAGAGGAAGAGGCAGAGAAATAAGATGTTACAGGTGTAACAAACCAGGACATAGAGCTTTGGAATGTCCAGAGAATGCAGAAGTAAGACAAAGAAATGCAATTGTTGCTCCAGCTGAGGGAGAGACACCAGTTACAACAGTACCAGAAGAAGAGAACACACCAGAGAAAGGAGAATCTCTGGTACTTAACAAAGTTTTGATTAAATCAGCAAAGGAGGTGACTGAACCGCCGCAAAGGAAAACTTTGTTCAGGACAATATGCAAAGTTCAAGGGAAATGTTTCCAGATGATCATTGATAGTGGCAGCACTGACAACTTGGTTTCTACAGAAGTAGTGGAGAAATTGAAGCTGAAAACAAGGAGGCATCCAACACCATATAAGGTGTCATGGTTACAAAAAGGACATCAGCTACTGGTAAGTGAACAGTGTGAATTAGAGTTTCAAGTGGGCAAGTATAAGGATAAAGTTGTTTGTGATGTGATGCCTATGGACGTGTGTCACATATTACTGGGGAGGCCTTGGAAATATGACAGAGAAGCCATGAATGATGGAAAAAGAAACACCTACAAGTTTGAGAAAGATGGTGTTAATCATAAATTACTGCCACTACCAGAAGAAGGCAGACCGGGACAGAAGACAAATCCAAAAACTCTGCTACTTGGAGGAAAGGAGTATTTGAAGAAGATGAAAGAAGGTGAGGTAAGCTATGCTGTAATTTGCAAGCCCAAGGTAATCATGACTTCCGCCAAAGTTTCTGATTTACCTATTGAAATTCAAGGAATGTTGGAGAGTTATTATGATATTATTGTTGATGACTTGCCTAATGAGTTACCGCCTATCCGAAGAATTAGTCATCATATAGATTTAATTCCTGGAGCAAGTTTGCCTAACAAAGTAGCATATAGAATGACTCCTGCAGAAAATGAGGAAATTAAGAAACAGGTACAAGAATTGCTTGACAAGGGATTGATCAAGGAAAGCTTGAGTCCTTGTGCGGTGCCAACAGTGCTGAACCCAAAGAAAGATGGAGGCTGGAGGATGTGTACAGATTCAAGAGCCATTAATAAGATCACAATCAGGTATAGATTTCCGCTACCCAGAATTGAAGACTTAATGGATTGCTTGTCTGGTGCAAAATATTTTTCCAAATTAGATCTTAAAAGCGGGTATCATCAAATAAGGATAAGAGAAAGGGATGAGTGGAAAACCGCTTTTAAGACTAATGAGGGGTTATATGAATGGAGAGTGATGCCTTTTGGGTTATCCAATGCACCAAGTACATTCATGAGACTTATGAATGAAGTTCTTAAAGAATTCATTGGTAAATTTGTAATATTATATCTGGATGATATATTAGTCTATAGCAGGTCTAAGGAGGAACACTTGAGGCATTTGAATTATGTCCTGCAAAGGCTACAACAGGAAAAATTATTGTTGAACTTGAAGAAATGTTTATTCCTGAAGGAAGAGTTGGTGTACTTGGGATTTGTGATTTCAGCTGAAGGATTAAAGATGGATCCAGAAAAGATCAAAGCAATTGTGGAGTGGCCTTCACCCAGAAGTGTTTTTGAGGTAAGGAGTTTTCATGGTCTTGCTAGTTTTTATAGAAAATTCATTAAGAATTTTAGTAAGATTAATGCACCTATTATTGAGACCATCAAGAAAGACAAACAGCCATTTAAGTGGACTGTTGAAGCAGAGAGAAATTTTCAGCTGTTAAAGAAGAGAGTAACTGAAAAGCCTGTTTTGGCTCTTCCTGATTTTAACAAAACTTTTCAAGTTAAGTGTGATGCCAGCGCAGAAGCAATTGGAGGAGTGTTGAGCCAAGAAGATAGACCGATAGCTTACTTCAGCGAAAAGCTAAATGATGCAAAAAGAAAATATTCTTCTTATGATAAAGAGTTTTATGCAGTTGTGCAGGCACTGAAGAAGTGGCGACATTATTTGATGTCAAAAGAATTTATTCTTTATTCAGATAACCATGCTTTGCAGTTTATCATGCAGCAGCCAAAGCTCAACCAGAAACATGCTAAATGGGTGGAATATCTTCAAAGCTTTCATTTTGTGTTGAAGCATATAACTGGTCAGTCAAACAAAGTTGCAGATGCCTTAAGTAGAAGGAATATTTTGTTGCAGGAAAGTCAAATCCAAGTGATGGGTTTTGATTTTCTCAAGGAGTTATATGAAAATTATTCAGATTTTAAAGAGGCATTTGAAGCTTGCAGGAATCCAGTTTTGGCAGATAGGAGTAAGTGGCTGGATTATTTTCTACAGGATGGTTTATTGTTCAGAAGAAATCAGCTGTGCATACCAGTCTGTTCCATGAGGGGAAATTTAATCAAAGAAAAGCATAGTGGAGGACTTGCAGGTCATTTTGGTGTAGAGAAGACTTTGGAGCAGCTCAACAGGTTTTATTTCTGGCCAAGAATGAAATCTGAGGTGGAGAAGCATGTAAGAAATTGTAAGGTTTGCCAGTATGCAAAAGGAAGAAGCCAGAATACCGGATTATATATTCCATTGCCCATTCCAGATAGGCCTTGGGATATGATAAGCCTGGATTTTGTGTTGGGATTGCCCAAAACTCAGAGAGGGTATGATTCAATCTTTGTTGTAGTAGATAGATTTTCAAAAAATGGCACACTTTATTCCCTGTTTATAAAACTAGTGATGCTTCTCACATTGCTAACTTGTTTTTTAAAGAAATTGTAAGATTGCATGGGTTGCCCAAAAGTATTGTTTCAGACAGGGATTCAAAGTTTGTGGGACATTTCTGGAGAACATTATGGAAGAAGTTGGGAACTAAGCTAAGTTTCAGCTCAGCCTATCATCCTTAGACGGATGGACAGACTGAAGTTGTGAACAGAAGCTTAGGCAATCTTTTGAGGAGTCTTACTCCAGAGCATCCAAAGCAATGGGATCAGGTATTGCCGCAAGTTGAATATGCATATAATGATTCGCCAAATAGGAGTACAGGACAGAGCCCATTCCATATTGTTTATGGAATGCATCCTAGAGGAATATCTGAACTAAGGAATTTGGGGAAAGAAGAAATGAGGAGTGCAGAAGGTGAAGACTTTGCTTCCAGGATGCAATCAATTCATGAACAGGTGAAACAACAGCTGCAAGATAG
>APFE030819728.1:6702-39998 GCA_000404065.3 Pinus taeda | reverse complement strand
AATGACTTTCACGTGGGGTTTGCATAAACCGAGCAACAAGGCCAACAACAAAGGAAAGATCAGGACGAGTATGGGTTAAATACAAAAGTTTTCCTACAAGTTGACGATATAAGGTAGCATCAACTTCAGGGGAACTACAAGTGACTGAAAGTTTGACTACACACTGAAAGGGAGAAGGAGATGGCTTACAATCTTCGATGTGAAAAAAGCGTAGAAGATCACATGCATACTTGGATTGGGAGAGGAAAATACCTTCCTTGGACTGCAAGACTTGAAGACAGAGAAAATAATGTAAATGTCCTAAGTCTGTCATTTCAAACTTCTTTTTAAGGTTGGACTTCACATGATTAATAAGGTTGGGATCACTACGAGTGAGGATAAGATCATCAACATAAAGAACAAGAATGATAAGAGACTTTCCCTCTTTCTTGGTGTAGATAGTATTATCAGAATGACACCTAGAAAAGCGACATTCTAAAAGAAAACTATCCATTTTGGCATACCAAGCTCGAGGAGCTTGCTTGAGACCATAAAGGGATTTCTTAAGGCGACATACAAGGCTGGAGTTTGTTTGTATAATCCCAATAGGTTGTTCCATGTTGATTTCTTCATGCAAGTCCCCATGCAAGAAGGCGGATTTAACATCCATCTGATGGACTTCCCATTTAAAAGCGGCGGTAAGGGAAAGAACAAGGCGGACAGAGTTCATTTTGGCAACGGGGGAAAATGTTTGAGTATAATCAATGCCTTCAACTTGTGAAAAGCCCTTAGCAACAATTCGAGCTTTATGTTTATCAACTTTCCCATATGGCCCATACTTGGTTCTATAAAACCATTTTCATCTAACAAGTTTGCGCCCCTTTCGTAGAGGAACAAGATCCCATTTATCGTTTTCCAATAATGAACGATATTCTTCATTCATAGCTGCGTCCCAATCTGGATGGCTTGAAGCTTCTTCAAAGGTGTCAGGATCATAATTTGCTGACACTTGAGCTAGTAAAGAAGAGGATCTTTCAAACTAAGAACAGGTACGGTGCTGATCTGTAGGATCACCAGCAAGATATCACCTGCTGCATCTCGAGTAGCTTGGACCAATTTTGGAAGTGAAGGAGCTGAAGGAGCTGAAGGAGCTGAAGGATGATCCTGAGAAGGTGGGGAGGATTTTCATCCTCACTTTCATCATCTGAAGAAGAAATATGTTCAAAGGTAGAAGAGATAGAGAGAGGTGGCACATGCGCCGAACTAGGCTCGTAGGCCGATTTATTTTCATCAAACTTCACATCTCTTCTAATTATAACATTTTTGGACTTAAATGGAATAAGTCTATATGCTTTGACATCTTCAGAATATCCAACAAAGATACATTTTTCACTCTTTGGTTCTAAAGCTTTACGTTTTTCATATGGAATATGGGCCCATGCTTCACTTCCAAAAACACGAAAGTGACTCACATCTGGTTTAATAGAGCTCCATGCTTCTTTTGGAGTGATGTTCTTTAAAGCTTTAGTAGGAATGCGATTTAGTATGTAATTTGCACAGTTAATTGCTTCTCCCCAATAGTTAAGACTAAGTTCTTTAGATTGAAGCATACAATTAGCCATTTCCTTTAAGTTGTGATTCTTCCTTTCAGCTACACCATTTTGTTGTGGAGTATATGGAATAGTATGTCGCATTTGGATTCCATGCTCAGTGAAAAACTTGATGAAGTCGTTTTTAACATATTCTCCGCCATTATCTGATCTTAGCTTAAGAATTTGATGTCCCGATTGTTTTTCAACAAAGGCCTTAAAGGCCATGAATTTGTTAAATACTTCACTCTTGAGTTTTAAGAAATATATCCAAGTGCGTCTACAGAAATCATCAATGAAAGTTAAGAAATATTTGTGGCCAGAGAAGGAAACAACTGAAAGTGGACCACGTAAATCACTATGCACAAGATGTAGAGGGGCCGAGGCGTGCCAAGAGGCAAGTTTTTCAAAACTGTCCCGATGATGTTTTCCGAGTACAGATCCAGAACAAACACCATCTCTGCAAGATACCATGGGAAGACGTGTCACCATATTTTCTTTAAATAGGTTCTGAAGAGAGCGATAGTTTAAGTGACCAAATCGCTCATGCCAAAGTTTGCTCACTTCATAATTATGAGCAACAAATACTGAGGGAATATTTGATGACCCAAAGTTGTGAAACTTATACAACCTTGTGGAATCATGAGCAATGCTAGTGGCTAAAATCTATCTACGATCCTTTAGGTCCTTAATTACAACTTCGTGAGGTGAAAATTCAATGATTTTACCTTCACCTGAATGAGTTATCTGATCAACAGATAGAAGGTTGGAGTATAAGGTTGGAACACATAATACATCATTAAATTGACCATTGTCTATATGAATAGTTCTAGTCCCTACAACACTAAGAGATCTATTATCACCAACATATATATTTTTGGTGTTACAATCATTTAAAGAAGAAAACATGGCTTTATTTTTGGCCATGTGATAAGAAGCTCCAGAATCAATGAGCCATTCATGAGAATGAGAGGAAGAAGAGACATTTAGTGCATAGCCAGACCGAGATGCTTTACAACCACATGCAGAAAGTGCCATTCCTGAAGATGAATTTGAAGAGTGCTCCAAATTGATGTTATGCTTCTTCGTTGCTGCTTCCAAGGCTTCCATCTTCTTAAAGCATTTAGATTCTAAGTGGCCATCTCGATTACAAAAGTTGCAATGTCTATCAGTCTTATTGCCTTTGTTTTTATTTGCCTTGTCATTCTGGTGAAATGATTTTTCATTTTGAGGCTGAAATTGCTTAGGACCCTTATTTCGTTTAGGACCATTCTTTTTAGGATATGACTTCTTAGGATTCTTTGAGTTTGGTTGTTGCTGGGCGATTAACGCTTTCTTAGAAGAGTTTACAAGATTAAGAAGACCAAGGTGTAAGAGTTTTTCTTGTTATCATATTAAAGAATCACAAAAAGCATCAAACGAAGGGGGCTTGTAGTCATGTCCTTAACAAATGAAGGCTTCTCTTGTAGAATGGAAGGTGGAAACAAACACAGAGTAGGTTGGTCCCAACTTAGAAATAATGCAATAGATAAGGGAACTGTCTACTTTCTGAACTTTAACACCTTCCAAAAGAAGTCTAATGGTCTTGAACTTGGACAAGAAATCTTCAATGCAAGAAAAATCATTGGGGTTTAATGTAAGCAACTCATTTTCAAGCTGATGGGCTCTAAGTTCATTTTTTATTCCAAAAACTTTAGTAAGTTGCTCCACTGCTTTATGAGGACTATCAAGTTCAGCAATATCGAATCTAAGATCGGGAGAGATAGACATCCCTATCAACCCATGTGCTTGATCTTGCCTATTTTCCCATTTGGCTGCTTTCTCTTCATCTTTTGGCTTGGTTTCTTTGCCTGTGGCTATTCGGTAAAGACCTTTACTTCTAAGTAAATCCACAATGTAGGACCACCATTGGAAGTAATTGGTGCAGTCAAGGATACCTTGGCATGAAATTTCCATTTTTACAGAAACTGAAGCTAGATATACTGAAACTAAGTGTTCCAATGGAAAGAGCTCGAAAAATTATGCTGGTTAAAGAAAAAACGTTTTTGAAAACGGCTTCCGGATGAAGAAGTTATGACCTTTTTAAAAAAAGTTGATGAAGGCATCGGAAAAGTGCGGGAATGTGCAGAAATGAAAAAAAACACTCCTTTTTCAACAAAAAGGAGATTTGAACCCAAGACCTCTACTCTCTTAAATTAGCTTTAAACCAAGTGACCTATACAAAAAGATAGAGAGAGAGAGAGGGGGGGGGATTTGTTTTCTTTTAGTCACGAATGCTTTGGATTGCGTGCTTGCTTGAGAAAACTCTTTTTCTCCCTACAAAACAAAAACACAAAACCCAACACGGGCATGCAAAAAAAATAAGCCTTACGGCTTAATGTTAGCTTTACCCGGAAACTAAATATTTTCCTCAATGTTTCTGATTTTCCGAGATCACACTAAGGTGCAGGGAAAAGAGCATACACATGAGAAAAAATCTTCCTTTCTGTTTCTGATTTGCCCAGATCGCACAGAGTCGCAGGGCAAAGAGCATACGCAGAAATGAAAGGTATAGATCCGATAATAATAAAAAAATAGCTAAATAAACCGAAATCGAAATAAACAGAGAGAAAATAACAGTAAACTACAAATAAACACTGTATACCTCCAGATCTAAAAAAATGACGCAGCTAGGGCTACCCGAAACCTTTTCGCGTGAAACGAAAGGGGTTCCTCACTGGAACAGATGCTCCCAACACAACAGAGCAGTCCTCTCGGCCTCAAAGGAGTCAAAAACAACAGATCTAGGAGATGGCAGTCGCATGCAGTTCTACCGGCTTCAGATTTGGATCAATAACGGACGCGGCCCTCAAATAGCTCTGATACCATGTAGGAATATACAGGGTAAGTTCCTCAGACAGAACACCAAAAGGACACCGCTCACAAACATATCACAGATCAATACACCAGTATTTCGACGTGGTTAAAACCCTCAGAGAGGGAAACAGTCCACGGCCTGTTCCAACGTGGCTACTACAGACAATTTATTAATAAAAGAATGAAAATTTACATAAGCTTCTCTCATGCACGGTGAACCTACAAATGACCCTCCATGTGCTTTAAATAGAATTCATGGACACACTTTACCTAACTCTATACTAGACCAAGTTATACTTAACTATTCCTACGTGTCGGAATATCCTAACAATCTCTACGCCTTAATCTTCTTCTTGATCGGGTTCTTCACAAGAGCTTTGAACTCTTGAAATCGATTGAAGACCTCATCCTTGGTCTTTAGGAAGTAGATCCAAGTTTTTCAGGAAGAGTCCTCTATGAATGTCACAAAGTACAAAGACCTTGTCATTGATGTCACGGATATAGGACTACAAATGTCTGAGTGCACCAAGTCTAGCACTCCCTTAGACCTGGTCTCGTTATGAGGATACACAGCCTTGGCTTGCTTGCCAAGCGCACACTCTTTACGCTCTCCATTCTCCTCCACCTTGATCTTTGGAAAACTTGTAACCATTCTCTGCAACATAGGGAGAGCTCTGTCGTGTAGGTGTCCCATCCTCCTATGCCATATCTCACTGATGAAAATGGTTTTTGGGGTCCTTCATTTCTAGTTTTTTTATATTCTCGATCCTGGACCTGTGGGTTATGAACCACGACATTCTTCCTTTTATAGCAATGGAGCTCCGGATCCATGCTATCTCTACACAATTTTCTCGTTCTTGATGGCGAGCCCTTAAAAATTTATGCAGGGTTTGATTTTGTTCACCCTGCTTTAATTCTCGTATGTGCCAACATCTCTATACAGATCCATGTATATGCACTTCCCCACCATAACCCAGAGTCAACTTTATAAATCGTTGCAAGTTTGAAACCTGAAAAAAAGATGTAGACCGAAAGGAATTTGGCATTCCTCCTCACACTGGCCCACAATTGTTTTGTGCAACGTCTAGTCTTCACATTGATCACCATCAATCCTTTCTCGTAATTGGCAACGAGTCTCCTCATACATGCAACGATTGTTCTTGTACTCTGACACAACGCTTTGTAATGAACCAATCACTTCACAGATTAAACCACATGCAACCAAACGTTATAATACGTAAAGACCCACACACACAACAAAACCATCATCATTTAAACATAAATTATGGAATTTCATTAACATCAATTTGACTACGATGAAGCCTTGTTGGGTTTGATTTACATTGATTGGTTGAATACCCTATGGTGCCATGGCAGCGTCTTCATCATCTATGCCTGCTACTTGACCTGATTGCATTGTATTGGCCCCCTCTATACACACAAATTTACGATTTATAAAGAAAATTACAACAACGTTGTGGATGATCTCAGATCCACAATTCACTCCTAAAATCTCTTAATGCCTCCTTATGATCCCTTGGAGATCACGAAATCGTGCCACGAACAAGGTTATGGTGACAACAAACTAACAAATTGTCTTGTCTTTTGACAACAACGCCTTCTGGAAGATCCAAATTTCGTCTTTGACTTGGGGGTGTCGATGCTCCTGCATCACTCTAGTTGTTACTCTCATGTATGAGAGCCTACAACGACTGTCCTCCCAATAGATAGAGATCCTTATCACTTCTCCCAATTACTTGCTTCTTGTTGGGGTCAATTCCTTTTAGCCCAACAACCACTTCACCACCAGCAAAGCTAACTTCTAGTCTTCTATCTTCTATGGCCAAAGCTGAAAGGAGATTCTTCTCTAGACCTGATACATACAATACTTCATTCACCTCCATGATACCACCTAAGTTCATTTGAAACTCAATACTACTAGTGCCTTCTATTGCATACTTGGCCTTATCACCAAAATCTACATGTATATCCCTAGGCTCCCTAGTCATGTTGGTGAAGACGTCGCAAGATCTTGTCATGTGATGAGATGCTCCACTATCCACAAACTAGGCACCTCTCAAGACATTTCTAGAAAGGCATGTCACCAAGGCAAAGTTTTTCTCAAACTTTTCAACCATCTTATCCATCTATGCGGTGGTTTCCACCACTGTCTTTCCCTTACCCTTCTTTTTATTTGGACACTGAGTGGCCAAATGCCCCAAGTTATGACATGCAAAGAACTTGACTTTGCTCATGTCCTTCTCCTTTTTATTTTTGAAGGTCCTCCTCTACTCTGGTTATGTTTGGCCTTCCCTTTGTTGAATGGTGTTGTCATTGATGCCAACGCCGGTTCTTGAACGCTCTTAATATCTGTCTGGATTGTCGAGAAGCCCTAGAAAGACCTAGAAGCCTTGCACTTATTGATGATATTGAGGATGAAGATTAGGGTTTTTGAAGTCAAGATCATTGTCATATGATGCTCCTCGTCCGGACAATTCCAACAGTATGTGGCACATCACGAGACTCACGGTTTGAGAGTTATGGCTTTTGGAAGGTTAAAGCCCCCTTGTTGTGGTCAAAGTCCCCAAAAGAAAATGATGTGGCAATATGTCATTGACCAGCAAGAGGAATCCTTATTAAAAAGGCATGGTCAAAGGCCGACCTCTCAAGGGGTTTTGGCTCCAACAAAATTCAAATTTCAAATTAAAAGTTCCCTCCAATCCCAAGTCAGCCTGACCCCTTCAAGGAGGCATCTCAACCTATATAAAGGTCATATCCCTTATCCATCAGGGTAAGAAGAAATGTATTTTCTGATATAATGAAGCTGCGACCCTTGTGTTGTGTTGTAAATCAGCAGAGGAGGTTGAATCTCTGAAAGTTTGTTGGGTTTATGGTCTCTATCTTGGGTATGGTGTTTCACTGCATTTGGAGAAGCTCTTTGAATTTTTTTAAGCCTCAAATCTATGTTTGAAACATCCTTTCGACCCTCTCTTGGAGTCTACTTCTTGATGAATTTGGTACAGATCAAAGGATACAAATTCTATGTAAAACGGTTGCATCTCTATGACACTTTGGTGCACTAAAATCACATTGAAGACTTGGTCAAAGGCCTATCTCAAAGTCTGAAATAGAACTTTAGTGAAAATTGCTTCGAGACTTCGGCACTGTTAAGGTCATTCTCAACCACCCTCTTTATGGCATAAATCTGAAGGACAATGCAGATTAAAGTCTGGGCGTAGCTCTGTGCATCAACTCCCGAGCAATCATGCTTAGGGTTTTAGAGATCGGAAAAATTGTTTCAGTTTTGCGCACACTCCTTTTATTCTCACTGTTGTGATAGAGTTTGTAGCATAATCGAATAATCTTGAGGCAGAGATCCAGCGCGAATTTGTGACATCTTGACAAAGGTTGTTTGAATTCATTTGTGGATGTCCATTTCAGTTTCCTGAGTCTTCTGCTACGCAAGAAATGGTCTCTCATAGTGACTTTTTAAGCGAAGCTTAAAAACAGTTTTGAAGGTTCCTCCTTAGTTACATCTGTGACTTGCATCTTGGACCTAATCACTGAACATTAATTTGTTGGTTCGTCTTTGTTCTGATTGCAAGTGTTTATAATGGCTTAGAAGTCAAATAGGGCGGGAGCTATAAAAGAGTGTAAGTCTGCAATCAATAGCTCAATGTATTTGGCCATGTAGAATTGTTTGAGCTCTGAGGAGAAAAGGCACACTGGTAGTTTCATCGATCCATTGTTTATTGTGATTCAAAGTGCGATTGGAACTTCATGTGGTATTCAGTGCTAATTTGGCAGTAAGTTTCATAAAACTAGAAACACAAATCAAGATATTGATTGAGTGCGAACAATGCTGGTTTTGGTTCGATGCACACCATGGAGCCACATAAGTGATGTCTTGCTGCATGCTGAGATTGATTAGTATAAGTCGATAAGCATGAGGACTGTGGTAGCATAAATTGTGGAAGAGTAACGTCAATAACCACTTGTCTATTTGACAAGGGCTGTCCACGATTGCTTGAAATTTGACTACATAACGATAAAGGAATACGTGTAGCATTCAACAGGCGAATTGGTGGTTGGCATGTTTTGTCGGTGTGTATTTGGTCTCATGTTCGATTGATGCTGGCAACAGGTCTGACATTTTTATTTTTATCATGATTTCAAATTTGTTGCACATTTAATAGGTTCTGATGACTAGCACCGAATTCATGTGGCTGTAGTTAAAAGCACTCACAAAAGAAGAATTATGTTGAATACTTAAGTCTGCTCATAGTTTATAATCGTTAATTTGGGTTTCTAGAGTCATTATAGATCCAAATAGAGATCCAGAAGAAGCTGGGTGATCAAGACTCTGAGACAGATGTAGCTAGATGTTTGACAATGTCTTTGCTCAAAGATTGATGACCAAAACCACTTATGTATGCTTTGAAGAACCATGTGTTAACTAGGGTTTGATGCACTGTTAAGAGTATCTTGAACTACGAGAGGTATATATATATCTTCAACAGAGCTATTGAGAGGATATGGTTGTAAGAGATAATGTTTTATGTTGTTACAAAACTAAGGGCACTATTGTAGAGTATTCATATGTTCATTGACTCATTGGCACTGAACCTATATCTGTATTGATGCCATGATTTGCTGAATGAGGCTTGTACATCTATTTGGCTAAGTAGTGAAAGGATGCATGTGTTTTGGTATATGGTGAAAGCTTGTTGCCTAGGGTTTGGTATATAATCAGCAAAGGTCTCTTATTGTTGATCATAAGTTGTTGATGTAAATTGACAAATTGATGTAACTTAAGCGGAGTTGCCGTGAGAGTGGACTTGACAGACTTTATGCTACCAAGGTTTGATCTCTTGAGCAGATGCAAAACATAGATGTTAGGGTTCTCCCATTGATGATAGACAAAGTGGTCATTGTTGAGTGATATTGGTTTGTCCAACTAGGGTTTGCAAGTATGTGCTGAATTGTTGCATATTAGGGTTTGACAAAATCTGTTGAGCAATGTTATTGGCCTGTGTAGGCAGCTGATGAATGCCAGGGTTTTTAGTGCTTGCTTGAACTAGGATTATATGGCCAGATGTTTGGTGACATGTGGATGTGTTGATTGAAGCTAAGGTTTGATGTACAATTTGAGTAGATCAAATTTGATTGAGCAGAGACTGTATTGCAGATTTTGTTGATATTATGTTGATTTGAGCACAGGTGGATCTAGTCTGAAAATTGTGAAATGTGGTCCACCGGTTGATTAGGGTGGTAGGGTGGTGCTAGGGCAAGTTGGAGCCTGCACAAGGCGTTGGAGCGTCCTTCCAGTTGCAGTTGGTAAATAGGGTGTTGGAGCATCCTTTAGGTTGGAGTCTGTAAACCAGGGCATTGGAGCGTCCTTCCAGTTGGAGCTAGTAAACTAGGGTGTTGGAGGGTTATTCAGGTTGGAGCCTATAAACCAGGGGGTTGGAGCATCCTTCAGTTGGAACTGAAAATATTGGAAGTTGGAGCTTCCTAATTGATGTAAATTAATTGAAGACAAAAATTAAGAAGCGTTTGGTGGTTTTTCTCCTCGAAGGGCTTCCACCTAAATTCTTTTGTGTTTACTATCTTTGATATTGTGCATTGGTGAATGGTGTTGTTGATTTATGTTTGATCTGATGATAATAATAATTAATGCTCTATAAAATTAAAAAGATACTAATTGAAGAGAAATATTGGTTTACCCCTCAGTATTTCCAACACCCTTTGTCCTTTTTCTCTTGTGTAGCAAGAGCAAGCTCATCATTCTCCTTAGTGCCCTTTCATTGTCCTCTGGTCAGTGAGTTCTCCTAGATATCCTTCTTGATGAAGTCATCCCACAATCGGCTCCAATCAAGAAGCTATTGTCTAGCAAGGATCCCATCCACAAAGGTCGTCCAATGTTTAATGTGTTGAGCTTTGTAGCTCAGAAGGTACTTCTAGTCTTGTGTCTTGACTAGAAGGACCATGATATCCCTCTTTAGGTCCTTGCATGCAACATGCAGAGTGTGCAAGTGAGTTGCAGGCATGTGGTAATGTTACATGTGACATGCATGAGATGTGCATGCGAAGCAAGTTAAATTTATGACTTGTACTTGAGTTAGAGTAGAGAAAGTTAAAGATAGAATAGTTAACTAAAGTAGAGTAACTTGTCTTCAATTAACTTGACGAGCTAATTTTGGCTGTCAATATTAGCTTAGGAAAGTTATAAATTGAGCCTAAAGTGAGGAGTTAAGACAATAACAACAATACAAGATTGAGAGAGGCTTCTTAGTGAGCGTGTGTTGGGTTTGACAGAGTGCAATGACTGTGGTGATCAGTATTGTATTTTCTTAGTTGGGCCATTATCCTTGGTATGGAAGCCCCAATAAGTTATGTGATTAATTTATGAATGAAGAACTGCTGAATGAGCATAAATCTATTTGTGTATGTGATTCAGATCGAGTAATTTTTACTTCTACTATATTTTTTGTGTTAGGAATTTAGTTGTGTATTCGTTCAATAATTAGTTGCTAGGAACCGAATACTAGGTGTTGGGTCCAAGAAAGTTTAACATGGTATTAGAGCCGAAACTTTGCATCGATATTGACTTACAAGTTAGGGTTCGTGTTGGATCAGCGGAGGTAGGTTATCCGGAATTATGTGAACAAATTTTTTTATTGAGACGACATCATTTTTTTTTGGGCCGAGGGTTTCTTTTCTTTTCTTTTAACGAATGAATTTTTGAGTTGAAAAAAAAATGATTAAAAAAGGAGCAAAGAGGGCCTGTTTTTGTTTTGTTTTTATTCTGTTCTTTGTAAGTTTGGCGTGGCCATGGTGGCTGACATCCTAGCCGTCGGCCTAGCCACTAGCCATCGACAACAGTTGTTGGAGCAACAAGTATCCTAGCCACAAAGAGACTCTATGCCAGGTCGGTGCAAAGAGGAGGTTAGCAAGATCAGGCAGGGAAATTAATTTTTGTTTTCCTGCTATACTTTGAAGTGTCCATGTAGCATCCCCGATTTTGGGTAGGGAGCAAGAAGGCTTCAAGCAACCTTGGGAAGTATGCAGGAAGTCTTAGGCAACGGGTAACAAGCCTGAGCAATGTGTTGAGGGTGTGAAAATTATTGTAGGCTAGTTTGTCAAATATGGCTACTAGACTATGTTAGAGGACAGGTTGGACGGGGCAGGAAATTGCAACCCATGGAAGGAGTTGATTGTTTTGTTATTTGAGGAGCAGGAGTTGCAGGACATCGTGGAGAGCATTGTCCCAATTCTTGCAGATCTTTACTCAGTTGCCTGCGTTTAATAAGGTAAATGTGAAGGCCAAGAGAATAATCTTGGACTCCATTAGAGAACATGTTATACCTCATGTGACGGGGAAGAAGTATGCCTATGACATGCGAGCATCCTTATCCAAGTTGTACTAGATTATAAACCAAAACAAGAAGATGGTGTTGAAGGAGAAACTAAGAAATGCCAAGATGTCTGAAACTGACACTGTTGCATCATACCTAACCAAGATCACTCAGATTAGAGATGATTTGGCAGCAATGGGGAAACTATTGATAGTGAAGAGTTGGTCAGATCAACCTTGACTGGCTTTCCTCCAAAGTGAGATTCCTTTGTTGATGAGATTGGGTCGCAGAGATTGTTGAAGTCACATCGAAGTCATCCAAAGGTTGTGCAAGGTGGACGTGAGATTGGTAGATTATGACCCTACAAGATTGTCGGATCAATAGCAAAAAACTGCCCTCAGTTGCCTAAAAAGATAAGGCAGCCGGAATAGCCACCATGGATCAATGTGACGAGCCCGTGCAAGGGGAGTTGAACGATCAAGCTAACAAGGTAGTCGCTCACGAGCTATGGACGAATAATCTAAGGCAAGGTCAAGTGATCGTAGGGCAGAGTGGTCGACAATTTAACCACTACTTGTAGGTGTTGCACATATGAGATTGATGGCGTGTAACCGCTTAAAGCGACATGGTGCTGTGGGCTTAGTGGAGGAGAATAGGCTGCGCCGAGATTTTTTTTTTTTGGTGGCCTACCAGTCACCACAGGTAGCCTGGAGATGACAGGGACTAGATTGACAGGAGCAATCGACTTTGTTGATCGAGACATGAGGAGTTGTGGGTCGTTGGGGCTGAGCACGCAGGTGTTCAAGGAGACTCTGATTGTGAGATGGGCTATGTAGACAATGTGAGGTGTGGCACAAGTTGATAGAGAAGAGGTGGAAGGATTATCATCAAACGACAACCAAGGATGGTTTTGAGGATCGTGCTGCAGGCAAGGTGCCACATTAGGCATGATTGTAGAAATTGCGAGATGTAGTGGACAGTAAGAGTCACTAGTAAGGGGATCTACTGTGATAGGAATAGGGCAACAATTGCTGGCAGAGCTGGTAGTAGCCAATGATAGGTACGAAGGACAATACCAGTAACCAACAGGATTGGTGGAGGTTAGTTCTCAGAGGGAGAGGGAGATTGTACTAATTGGGGGATTGACAATAGAATTTGTGGGTGTCTCAAAGGACCGAGATAAACCCACAACCATGCTAGAAGGATTTAGAATAGGATCGAGGCTAGTGGACAAAAGAGTGTCGGGTGACCAGTTACATGGCGAGGATGAGTTCAATGTTGCATAATATTTCAGAGATAAGCTCAGATTGTAGTGTGTTTAGTTGGACTAGTACAATGCATGCAGTGAAGTGGTTTGGATGTGTCGAATTCCAACTAGAGTTAGGAGGATTTCTGGAGGTGACAGGGATGTTATTTGTTCCAGGGTTGATGGTACACATGCTCTTAGCATCAACTTTGGAGGATGTTGGATATAGACTTTTGTTATAGGATGGACATGTGCTTCTATATTCAGATGGAGCGATCTTGGATGTAGCTGTAGTGCTTGGAATTAGACAAGGGCAGTCATATAGGTTGTTGGGACAACTTGTGGCTATATTGTTAATTTTAGGTATGTTCTATGCTTAGAGCAATTTATTTCAATTTTCACAGTTAGCTCCATATCTTTTTCAGATTAGCAATCACATCAACATTAAGGTAAACTGCAGATAGAACATAAACATAAATCACAAAAGACAAGCCAAGACAAGAGGACACAAGATGTGGCGCTAGCCAGGGACAAACCCCAATGTGGGGAAACCCTTGATCAATTCTTCTTATATGTTCTTCAATAGTTCAATAGAGAGAGAGAGATAGTACATTTACAACAGAAGTCAACACTTTGACTTATCTAGATAAGAGCATAGATCATCTCTAAGAATATGATACATGAGATCAGTTGAAGACATGCTGCTTCAACTAATTCTCCAAGGTGACTCCTTCACCTATCATCATGCTGCATTTCGTCATCATGTTGCGCCTCACTGCGCTGCACCATGCTGCACCCATCATCACTATGCTGCATCTCATCACGCTTCATTAATCATGACTGTACCCATCACTGTATTGCATTATGTGCCATTGCTGCACCATGTTGCCATCCTGACCTACGCGTTGGCTGCACCTTGCTTGCTTGTTGTCCCTAGCATGCTTGTTGTCCTTAGCATGCTTGTTGTTTCATGCTAGTTGTCCCTTGCATGCTAGCTGTAACATTGCATGCTTGGTGTATTTGCTGCTAAGTACCATACAATTGTCCCAATGTTAGTTAGTTGCCCCTTGCATGTTGTTCTCCTTTGGAGATGAATACTCTAGCTGTTTCGGCAGTTCTTGGCAGTTTGGGCAGTTCCAGCTGTTCCTGGCAGTTCTGGCAGTTCTAGTTGTTCCCGGCAGTTCCGGCAGTCTTGACAGTCTCGGAAGTTCCGACTTTTCTGGCAGTTCCGGCTTTTCTGGAAGAAGAAGAATTGATCGAGAATGTCTCATACTATTCTCTACTGACCTGAAGTCAGTTTCATTTGAAGAGAGTGTGTCACATCACTCTTACTGACCCGAAGTCAGTTTTATTGATCCCAGATCAATATCACAAGAGAGTGTCTCAAACCACTCATACTGATCCAGATCAATTTCATTGATCCCAGATCAATGTCACAAGTGAGTGTCTCAAACCACTTATACTGATCCTAGATCAATGTCACAAGAGAGTGTCTCAAACCACTCATACTGATCCCAAATCAATGGAGGTCATCCTAGCATAGGCAGTACGGTAGATGCAACGATGCGTCCATCATTAGAACTACTATGGTCCCTATCCTCATTTCCTTGCTCATTGATCAGATGAGAGGTACTTCCCATGAGTCCCAAATTGCATGGGTAGGATGCCTTGACAGGGGAACTAATCATCTTGTCCACAGGAGAACAAATCATCCTATTAGTGGATGCCACGGAGAACTAATCATCCTGGCCCACAGGAGAACTAATCATATTGTTCCACAGTTGTCATGGAGAACAAATCATCCTGGCCCACAGGAGAACTAATCATCCTGTTCCATAGTCACCACGGAGAACAAATCATCTTGGCCCACAGGAGAACTAATCATCCTGTTCCACAGTTGCCACAGGAGAACAAATCATCCCGACCCACAGAAGAACTAATCATCCTGTTCATAGCGCACCACCAAGGGAGGGTGAGTCGCCCTGTGGTCGTATGTTGCTCCAGTAAGTACCCCAAGCCCCCCAGAGCTCCCAGATCTCAATGCATGCAACATGTAGGACCCTTATAAGAAGGTCTGTCAATGACTCCAAGTCGTTCGGGAAAGTCATAGATTTGACCTTTCCCCGAGGTTTTGACAAAATGTCTACGACCTGTACATCAGTCTTAATGTGATGGAGCCTCCTCGCTTATCGACTTACCATATCATAGATAAGGCAGTATCTGATGTCTATCTATTAGAGCAATCATCAAATATGGGATTCCTCAATAATCGAAACCCCCCTATGGTTGTCACAGAGAATCACAGTGGCATTCATCATGTGTACAAACAACTCACTTAAGAGCTTTTGCAACCATGCAGCTTCACACGAGATCATACTCGTAGCTATGTATTCGGTCTTGGCGGTGCTTATAGCAACCGACTTCTGCTTCCTGCTCATCCGTGATATCAAAGTAGAATCCAAAGAGAACCAACACTGAGAAGTGCTCTAGTGATCCTCCACACTGCCTGCCCAGTCAACATTTGAATAATCATGCAGTTTCATACTTCTGGCAGTGTATCTCAATCCATGAGAGATTGTGCCCCGAAGATATCTCAGAAGATTCTTGGCACCAATCTAGTGAGGCTCAACCAAATATGAGCTCACCATGCTAACTGCAAAACATATGTCTGGACGGAAGTTCACCAAGAACATTAACGCAAATGAGTTTATGAAACTCAGAGGCATTTCCCAAATCTAGTCCGACATCATTACCATATAACTTCTGAAAGTTAAGATCCTCAAGGTAGTCACAGGCTTGCAGTTTATCATTCCACATCTGAAATCCAACTCCCTCTTACTTCTGCAAATGAGAGGGTCTGCACTTGCCAGAAATAGGTCGTCCTCATAAGGTGCCGGTATGAGAGGTCTATCACCACAACCTTTGGGTAATGGTTTGGATCGGTTTCACTCTTAGTGAACTCAACTTCATTTGACAGCTATCAGGCCTCTCATACTACGCCCGAGGAATTTTGCTTCAAGCCATAAAGGGCTTTCTTCCACCTACATACGTGAAATTCTTGATCATGAATCTTAAACCCCTCGGGCTGTTCCAAACTTGTGGACCTGATACATGACAGGAATGGTCCCCTTGTAAGATTTTCCTTCGGTACATCTCAAACATGCACTTTTATGCTCTCTTTTTTTTGCATTCAGGCATCCCTGTCACCATATGACTCACAAACCTTCGGTGCTATGTGTCAATGGACATGGTCCCTAGTGGAATTCCTGCAACTTGATACAACCTTGAACTCAAAAACATCTTTGAAAATTCTATTTTCAAACACGTACCTTTCCATCGATGAGTGCCACCCTGTAACCTTTGACTTCCATTGCCAAAATGGACACCAGGTTCTTCTTGCGATCAGGTACATAAAAGAGATTCTGTAAATGAATCGGGTTACACTCATTCAATTGAGGGATAACATTCCCTACACCCTTTCCGGGATAGGTGGCATCAACTCCAAGTATAATCCCATGATTGTTTCCATCTCTACCAAATTAGAGAGTGCACCCATCTATCCGATGAAGTGCCTTGAAGCACTACAATCTATAAGCTAGATTCCCGAAGAATCTGAAGGAGAGGGCCAATACAAGATAATGCTTCTTTATCTTATCAGAAACAACATTTGATTCTTCATACCTGGGGTTCCTTGCTTTCTATGAAGAGTCAGCCATTTCGTTGATGACCTGCATTACCTGTCATTCCTTTGATCATTGAATATGTCCTTGGAATGATTGTTATCATCATCAAGTGATGTGTCCCTGCCATTTGGAAACTCCTTCGCATAATGGCCGAACTTATTGCAACCAAGGCATCTGCCTTTCCTTCCACCCTTAGATCCGGACTTCTCAATGAAGTGATCTTTAGGTAGGCCATCAGAAACTTTCGCTGTGCCATTCTGATAATATTCTTTGCTTCGACTTCCCCTTGGCGAATTTAAAGAGGGATGAGGAATCCACTGATCCTTTTGTCCTTTCCCAACTGTCTTCGGTGATTGCTCTTTCACTCTTGCTTGGGCATTGTCTTCACCTCAACTTTGATACCATGTTAATTTTAGGTATGTTCTATGCTTAGAGCAATTTATTTCAATTTTCACAGTTAGCTCCATATCTTTTCCAGATTAGCAACCACATTAGCATTAAAGTAAACTACAGATAGAACATAAACATAAATTGCAGAAGACAAGCCAAGACAAGAGGACACAAGATGTGGTGCTAGCCAGGGACAAACCCCAATGTGGGGAAACCCCTGATCAATTCTTATTATATGTTCTTCAATAGTTCAACAGAGAGAGAGAGAGAGATAATACATTTACAACAGAAGTCAACACTTTGACTTATCTAGATAAGAGCATAGATCATTTCTAAGAAGATGATACATGAGATCAGTTGAAGACATGCTACTTCAACTAATTCTCCAAGGTGACTCCACCTATCGTCGGGCTGCATTTCGTCATCACGCTGTGCCTCACCGCGCTGCACCATGCTGCACCCATCATCACTATGATGCATCTCATCGCGCTTCATTAATCATGACTGTACTGCATTATGTGCCATTGCTGCACCATGTTGCCATCCTGACCTATGTGTTGGTTGCACCTTGCTTGCTTGTTGTCCCTTGCTTGCTTGTTGTCCTTAGCATGCTTGTTGTCCTTAGCATGCTTGTTGTTGCATGCTAGCTATAACATTGCATGCTTGGTGTATTTGTTGCTAAGTACCATATAATTGTCCCAATGTTAGTTAGTTGTCCCTTGCATGTTGCTCTCCTTTGGAGACAGATGCTCCAGTTGTTCTGGCAGTCTGGTAGTTCAAGCTGTTCCCGGCAGTTTCGACAGTTCCAGTTGTTCCCGACAGTCTTGGCAGTCTTGACAGTTCCGACTTTTTTGGCAGTTCCGCCTTTTTGACTTTTCTTGCCGTTCCGGCTTTTCTAGCATTTCTGGCTTTTCCGCCTTTTCTGACAGTTCCGACTTTTTCGGCTTTTTTGGCAGTTCTGGCTTTTCTGGCATTTCCGACAATTTCAATAGTCCTAGCAGTCCCAACAGTTCTAACATTTCTGACTTTTCTGGATTTTCTGCTAGTTCCGGCTTTTCCGATAGTTCCAGCTTTTCGGGCTTTTCCAGCTTTTCTAGCAATTTCGTCTTTCCGGCAGTTCCTGCTTTTCCGGTAGTTTCGACTTTTCCGGATTTTCGAGTAGTTTCAGCTTTTCCAGCAGTTCTGGATTTTCTGCCCTCTGGATCAGGGCAACGTTATTCTTTAGGATCTCTCCTCCTACTAAAACCTAAAGATAAGTAGAGAGAGGAAGAGATCCTAAGTGTGTTGAAATGACTTGAAAGCCACCTCTATTTATTCTAAAACGTTGAGCACATGTGGGGTTTATTTGGTTGCTAGTTGACTTTGACGAATTGTCTTATAACGCAAATAAATTCATAACTCCATGAATACTTATAGGAATTGGATGATCTTTAGATCAATCCTACACCTCTCGATGAGAGGGATCCAAGAAAAATATCAGCTGCCATAAATAAGATGACCCACATGGAGTTTGGCCTTAGTTTCCAATTTTAACATATATCCAAGGGGATCTTGGATACAAGAACAATGCTAATTGTTGAGAGGGAGTGGGTGGTAACGAAGAGTGATTCTTCAGGTACTGCCAGGAGCCTTAGTTTGTATGATATGACATTGTTAGATGCTCAGTAGCAGGATCTTAGGAGCATGGTTGTAAAGAATAGGTCTTAAGATCAGATTTCGAACAGGTAGCAAGGAAGTCTTCTAGTTCAGAGGGAGAAACTACAACAATGGATAATGTGGTGGTGTTGGAGACAAATCCAAGTGGAGGAGGTTCTCCACCGTGTTGGAGATAGATCCAGTTGGAGGGGGTTCTCCCTGAAGTATCTCCCTCGCTAGGAGGGAGTGTTGAGCTTTGTAGCTTGGAAGGGACTTCTAGTCTTGTGTCTTGACTAGAAGGACCTTGATTTTCCTCTTTAGAAGCATGCATGTGACATGTAGAGTGTGCAAGTGAGTTGCACAGATGCAAATGTGTTACATGTGACATGCATGAGATGTACATGTGAAGAAAGCTAAATTTATGATTTGTACTTGAGTTAAAGTAGATAAAGCTAAAGATAGGATAGTTAACTAAAGTAAGGTAACTTATCTTCAGTTAACTTGATGAGCTAATTTTGGCTGTCAATCTGAGCTTAAAAAAGTTATAGATTGAGCCTAAAGTGAGGAGCTAAGACAATAACAACAAAACAAGATTGAGAGAGGCTTCTTAGTGAGCGTGCGTTGGGTACTAGAGAGTGCAGTGAGGCTGGTGATCAATATTGTATTTTCTCAGTTGGGCCATTATCCTTGGTACTGGAGCCCAAGTAAGTTCCATGATTAATTTATTAATAAGAACTGTTGATTGGGTAGAAATCTGTTTATGTGTATGTGATTGAGATTGAGTAATTTTTGCTTCTACTATATTTTTTTGTTAGGAATCTCGTTGTGTATTCGTTCAATAATTAATTGCTTGGAACTGAATACCGGGCGTTGGGTTCGGGAAAGTCTAACATAACGCAACCCTTGTCACAATTTGTCCTGATGATGAGTCTAATTTCAGACTTGAAACGTCGACCATAAAATATGAGCACTGTGGAATATCCGAACTCCATTCAAAAATCACACCACAGTAATCTGCAATCTAAAATAACGCAACCCTTCAGAGCAACTTTCACCAGCACCGAATCAATCTTAGTTTCCCCAACAACTGCAAGCTCATCATGACCCTATTTTATCCTCGTGAGGTAAGATGTTATGGTAGATATGTTCATCCTAATGCTATTTAATTTCTCCCGCAACACCATTTTCTTGTTTTCATTTATGCTCTAATAAAGATTGGTCAGAGCTACTCACATCTGACGTCTAGTGTCATGCGCTGATGTGTGACAAATTATGATCCCTTACACCATCCATAATTATACACCTTGCTTTCGTATCTTTGATATTATGCTCTGCTACAAGGTTTGGATTTGAAGGAACTTGAATATCTGTGTTCACAAGATCCCACAAACCATTCATTTTCAGATTCATTGTAATTCGCTCCTTCCAAGGCCTGAAATTAGCATCCCCATACAACCTGTCTTCATATTGCAAACTACTCAGTGATTCCATCTTCACAAATCGTCCATGGCCACAAAACCCAACTGCAAATTTTAAAAATAATTTTGTTCTCGTAAAAAAGAGAAACTCGCTGCTGCAAAATCCAGTGATCTCGGATCGCTCTCCCAGAGTTATTTAGAAAGCTTTGATACCATGTTAAATCTCCTAATACCGACCTAGCTTTCTTTTTTCACGACAATTTTTTAATTCCCAACAATTTAATTAATTAATAAAATAAATCTTGAATTATCAAAAAATAAAATCACTAGTATTTTAACATCTAGAAATATATGCAATGAAAACAAATTATAGAGATCAATCACACATTGAATAGAAATAATTCACCCACAACAATTATCTGTCATTTATTAATCTGAAATATCAGGGTTTCAACCCACAGAGAATTTACAAAGTAAAATACAGTGACTAGAACCTACAACTCGAACCCACTGGAATAGTTTGGCCCAAGGAAAATCTACCAACTAGAATCGACCTCTGAAGAAATTCGGCCTGAAGAAAATGAACTCATCTCTCACCAGAAAATTGGCCTTTGCACCTAGCTCTCGCTGGGCCTCTTCACACTCACAACTCAGCCCTTGCAATTCGGCCTCCCCAACAACTGTGCCATCTTCTCACTTCAACCATTCAACCTCTCCAATTATCAAAAAATCGACCTCCTGGAAACACCCCAAAATTAGCCCTGTATTCTTCTCCCTTCTCTTCAGTTGAACTGAGCCTCACGTTCTAAAGAATTTGCTCTCTCCTTCTTGAGAAAATCACTTTCCCAAAAACGTTGTAGCTGTCTCTCTTTCTTGCATTCTTTATATTCACCTCTTCGCTAGGTTTTTGTATAATCTTCATTAAGCCCAAATCCCTAATTCTAATCTCCCTTCTAGAAGATCTTAGTGGTTGACATTATTTCTAGGTCACTTAAATAACTAAATTATTTGTCCTTACAAAATGGCTTAATAGTCCAAAATAATTAATTGACTTTAGTTATTGTACTTTTCCTAAGTTAGACTTAGGAAAGAAGACATAAATCACTTACTCCACCAAGTAAGCACCTAAAGAGACAATAAATCATCTTCTACATGCTAAGACACCAAGCCTATGCAGAGGACCTTCTGAAGCTACCACATGCTTCAATATCTCTCAAAGATGTGGATATAAGGTGCCAACTCCAATGACTAATATCTATCAACCCAAAGAATGGAGATGGAGCTTGAAGCTCAGTTCCACTAAGGAGAAGGAAGAATAATACAAGGATAATTTTAGGGTGTTTCTAGTTAGGCTGATCTTCTAATAATTTGATAGGTCAATTTGCTAAAGTGAGGAGCAACAATTGCTAGGGAGGTCGATTTTCCAGGCAGAGTTGTGAGTGGGCAAAGGCCGATTTTCTTGTGAGAGGTGGGTCAATTTTCTTGAAGCCAAATTTCTTTAGAGGTCGATTTTCAATTGGCTTTTGCCTTGGGCCGAATTACTCCAGCGGGGCTGAGTTGCAGGTTACAATCATTGTATTTTTCTTTGTAAATTCTCTGTGGGTTGAAACCTTGATTTTCCAGATTAATAAATGATAAAGAATTGTTGTGGGTGAATTATTCCTATTGCAATCAGTGTTTTAAAAAATGGTCGAGCCAGAGAAGATTCGATCAAGCTGATCAAACTATACCACTGGCCGGTCTAGCTCGGCAAAATAACTGGTCCGGTGGCTGGTTTGTTACCGAACCGGCAACAAACCGGCCGAGCCGGTCACCGACTCAGTCGAGCCCGAGTTAAACCGGCCGAACCGGCCAACAACGCCCAAAGATGCCCAATGATGTCTTTTGGAGGGAAAAACGGATCCCAAACTTAATTTTAATTTGGTTTTAGGTTATTTTTAAGGCCATTTACCTCTCTCAAGCCTATAAAAGCTACCCAACCCCCTCATATTTCCTCACAACTATCTCATTGAATTTGTGTGAGAATTTGTGAGGAGTTTGTGAAGAGTTGTGGAGTTTGCTTTTGGAGTAGCTGTGAGGATTCTTGGGCAATCATTGGAGCAACAGTGAGGAGCTTCTTGGGTAGCCATTGGAGCAGCATTGAGGAGGTAGTTTGTGCCTAGAGGTATTTTTTTTCACTTCTAAAATATGTTTTTGCTTGTTTTTTTTTTGTGGAAATCTAGAAATTGAAAAGAGTATTTTTTGTAAAAGAAATGAACATTGAAGCATTCTTTTTTTTTTTTTTTAATCAAATGCATTGCAAATATTGTCATAGAAAAATTAAGGGGGGTGGGAGGGAATTCATAGGTTGACACAACACTTGGCTGGTATTAGAGGCCAAATTAATCCATGTGAAGCACCATCAACACAAATTGGGGAGATTAGGAAGGAGTTGTTAGATAACTTTGAGAAGTTTGAGCAAAAAACAAAAGCTAGGCAAAAAAGAAATAACGGTTGAAATTGGGAGGAAGAGGAGTATAAAACAAATGATGGCTGCCAACCCCAATTTTGATTATGAGGGTTCTTCATCTATGCCTTGCACTGATGCATCCAACCCCTATTGTTGTGTTTCTCCCTCTTTGGAGTGTATTCAAGAAAATGGTAAGGGTAAAATAAAAAAGAAGAGTGATATCAAAAGTTATTTCACACCCTCTGTAGTATTCCTAATGGAAATTTTACGATGACAACAAAGACATGCAAAAATAGCAACACAAAAATTTTCAGAAATGCATACACAACCCATAAATTTCTCCAAATCCACAAACTCGCCAAGATTTTATTAATAATAGTTGTTTTGGTACAAATGAGTTGGAGAAAATGCACTTGGGCTTGCACAAGGCAAGCTACAAGCACCAGGTGATGAGTACAAGAAAGCCCAACAACTAGAATAGCAAGATCCTCTAGAAAGTTGTGTCGCTGCTCAAAAACTGCACTGCTGCCTGACTTCGCCCCCTGATTTGCCTACTCTAGAGTGCCCAGAAAATTCTAGGAAACTGGGAATGTGATCCTTGCACAAAACCCAAAAAAACCTAGAAAGGGTTTACCTTGGTTCCAACCTTCAAAATTTGACCCTTCACAGCTTGACCCTCCTCCAATTTCGAATTCTATTACTGTGACTGATCTTGTCAATATCTGCTCTCCCAACTCCAACAATCCTCCTCAAATGGTCCTCTAAATGATTTGCCAACACCCCAACTCCAAACTCCCCCGGATGATGCTACCCCAAAAGGGCCTCACTCCAGTGACTGTGCAGTCCTGTAGGAGATGATGCAGTCATGTGTATGAGGAAGTGAGAACTGCGTGTAGGCTAGTCCTCGTGGCTGTAGCTGCCCTCCACACTCCTGAAAATGATGAAAGAACACTCTGGTAGCTTCTTTGGTCAATTCCCCGACAACACTTCTCCACAAACCAGAAGTGACTTCTCCCTCTGCGCAGTGGTGGCTCCTAGACTAGGTGCTCTAGCTCCAGAAATGTGTGGGACTTGTAGCTAATGCTTCTTCCAGACTTAGTGATGAAGGAAAGCCTTCCTTAGGTGGCACTTGAAGTTCACCGAAGAAACGTTGAGCTTCTCTCCTTGGGAAGCTCTTGTGCTAAACATCACAATATTGGCTCAGCTGAACAACTAAGGCAAATTCGATTTTCAAATAGACAAAAGACCCCTATTGCTCCCTCATTTCTTACTTTTATAATCGCTGGCCATGCATTCCTTGTGGGTCCCCCCACCAATTCGACTTGCCTCAAGGAATTCGAATTCCTCCTTCCCCAAGTGTGTACTTCATGTGGGCCTCATATTCCACTAGCATACAAATAAAGTATTTCTCCTATGCTTTCCTCCAAAATTTGCCTTGAGCTAGTATTAATCAAAATTGTCACAAAATTATTTTCCAAACATCAGGAAAATTTAGGAAGGAACATTACAGTCCTCCCCTTCCGGATGTTGCTTGACCCCAAGCAACTATAAAACTAGAAGTTGTAAATTTTGCTCATTCTCCCATGTAGCGTCCTCCTCTGGTAAATCTTTCCCTGACCACCCTGTTTCTCAAATTCCTCTCCTGGGTCTCTAGTATGAGCTCTAGTGTCAAAATCAAATGCCTCTCTTCATCCAGTGGAGTCAACTTGGTTGTTGCTACGACCTGCTGTCCCAACACCTTTTTCAGGCATGACACATGGAACGCATCGTGAATCTGGCTCTCTGAAGGCAACTCCAACTCATAGGCCACCTCACCTACCCTCTTGACCACCAGGTAAGGCCCATAGAAGCGTGGCCATAGTTTTTTTTGCACCCTTTTGCTTGAGTGAAGACTGTCTGTACCACTGTAAGTGTAGGTGGACCATGTCCCCTACTTCGAAATGTCTCTACACCCTGTGTTTGTCAGCATATACCTTTTACTAATTTTGGGCCACCTGCGAATTATTCTTGAGAGCCTGGAGAATCTCCTGGCTCTCTTGAACCCAGTCCTTGGCCCCCGGGGCCCTGCTATCTCCAAACACCATGTCAGAAAAAGTAAGAGCATCACACTCATAAATAGCTCGGAAAGCGGACATACCAATGGACATATGATAAGTTGTGTTGTAGTAGAACTCCTCGAGATGTAGCACTTGATCCACGCTCTCTGCTGCCAAGTCACATAGTTGCGTAGGTACCCTTCCAACCATTTGTTCACAATCTCATTTTGCCCATCAGTTTGGGGGTGATAACTAGTGTTGGGTGTAAGCTCCGTCCTCACTAGTTGGAATAACTCTTGCCAAAAAGCCCCCATAAATTTGTTGTCCTTGTCACTCACAATGGTCTTGGGAAGACCATGCAACCAAAAAACCTCCCAAAAGAACAACTCAGCCTCCTGGGAGGCTGAATATCTCAATGAAATAGCAAAGAAGTGGGCAAACTTGGTCAATTTGTCGTCCACGATATAGATGCAGTCCCGCCCTTGCGCAGCTGGAAGCCCGGTGATGAAGTCCATGGATACGCTCTCCCACTTCCTCTTCGGAATGGGAAGCGGCTGTAGAAAACTGACTGAGTGGGTCAGCTCCACCTTGTTTCTTTATTAATCCACTCACTCCCTTATGTGCTTCAACACATCTACCTTGAGCCCCACTAAGAGAATCTCTCCCTGACAACACGTTATGCCTTGAGGAAGCTTGGGTTCCCTACTAGTAGAGAATCATGGGCTGCCTGCATGATCCTCCCCTTCAGCTGAGATCTTGGCACCAGATAGATCCAGTCCTTGCATTAAATCACTTCGTCCAACACTTGAAATCGGTCATCCCGGTGTGTGCCATCTAAAATATCACAAGCCTGCTTGTCCTTGGAGTACTAAACCAATAGTTGAGCCTTCCAATCTTGTGTGACATCCATCAAAGACAACACTGCTGGTCTCCTGGAGAGGGCATCTGCTATCACATTGTGTTTGCCCTTCACATACTCAATCTCAAAATCGTAAGCCTGGAGTTGCCTCTCCTCTAATGGCTGCTACTCAAGGAGGAATCAAAGACTGTTGTGATTAATCTTCACTTTGAACCGTCTGCCCACTAGTTACTGTTTGAAATTGGTCAGTGCACGCATCGCTGCCAACATCTTATTGTCGTACATGGAGTACAACCACTCATGAGGCAACAGTTTCTTGCTCTCAAACGCAATAGGATGCCCCCCCTGTGTCAAAACGGCCCTGTTGTCGCATAAAGTGTCTAGGCACCGCGACAACGCTCAGATTGGGGGCTGTCACCCTGATCCCCAATCTCTTTGTTTAAGCTGTCTCCCTATAGCAGGCTAAGGGGGGTAGACCCTATGGAAAATTGGAATGAAGAAGAACTAGTTGGGAACCAACCAGTTCGAGAGACACAACGAGGCGATCAAGTACTTGATTAAGGCTTAGCAAGGCTTAGAATTTGATTTAAATGATTAATACCAGTGCCTTATGGAGTCAACGATCCAAGTAATTGATTAGCTGTTGTTGCTTAGGAAACAAAGAAATGAAATCTGTTTATAATTCCACGATAAAACTCTTTAACAATCGCTTCAAAATATTTGCAAAATGTCTAACATGTAACGAGCATTAAATAATCCCAGCAATGACAATAGATAGATGCAAGATATTAAACATATGCATAATGTCTTAGCAATTAAATTTCAAGAGATACAAATACCTTAATCAACCACGAAATTTAAAAAGCTAACCAGTTCAGATCCTAGAATTTAAATGATTATGCTTAAAATCCAAGATCTAGGAAATTTACCACTTTCAAATAGTTAATCTTCAAATATAAAAATTTAAGCACATTTAACTATAGAGAAATGACAAATACCATAAAAATTTGCCTTTAGATCTTACCATAGCGCAAAAGACACCAAAAAGAAATTTTAGATTGACAACTTAATTATTCCTTAGGTGAATTTCTTGATATTTTAAGCAAGACTAAATGTGACCGAAATAAATCGAAAAAGATTTCAAAATTTTTTAAATTTTTTAATGGGCCAGAGGCCACATAAAAAATTTAAAACCCTTAAATATGAAACTTATTTCGATTTAATACTTTAGGATTTCTTAAAGTGACAAAATGTGAAGTCCCTTTTAGCAATTTTTTTTTTAATGTTTTTTACATATTTTAGATTTTAGTTTTAGAATTTTAAAATAAAAATCATAAAAATAAAAAAAAGTGAAACTTAATAAATCCTAACTTAAGTTTTAAATTTAATTAAACTAAAACACATATACATACCCTAACTCTAAAATACAAATGAAACAAAAGAACTACCTAACGCATATAAAAAAATTTGAAATGTTTGCTTGCTGTTGTGTATCCGCATGTTTGAAGCTCATCGAATGGAGGAGACAGAAGGGAGCAAGGAGCTGAGAGTTTGTTTGCAGGTTTGCGAGCAGATGGAAATGCTAAAGGAAGACATGCAAATTGGATCGAAGCAACAGTAGGAGATCAAGGGTAAGGAACAGTGAATGGGCAGCTGCGTGAGGGAATGGAGCAACTGCGTGAGGATGGTTTGGCAGCGAGGCAGAGACGCAGGTTTGCATGGAGGGAGAAAGGGATGAAGGGATCTGCATGCGGGATGGACAGGGAAACTCACGCGTTGAAGGAGCTGTGATGAAGACGCAAAAGGGAGAGGGTTTATGGAACTGCGTGAGGGTTAAGGAGAGGGGATAACAAAGTTGGAGCTGTGTTGATGAGGAGGGATAAGCTCACACGGACAAGGGAAATGAGAAGCGCAGGTTTGGACATTCCTTCAGGCAAATTGGACGTAGAATGAGGGACAGCGTAAGGATTTAAGGTCTTGCTGCAATAAAGGCAGAAGATACGGCGTGAAAGGGACGAGATGGAGTTGCGTTTTGGATGGAGCAATGAGGAAGCTGTAGGCAGGGTTCTGCAGGCAGCAGCAAAAAGGCTGTGAGCCTAAAAAAAAAAATCGAAATTTTTCCAAGCAATAGAAAAATATCAGACAGGAAAAGAAAATAGCAGCCCAATAAACCCTTAAAAATTTCCCAGGGATTTGTGGATAAAATTTATATGTTTTGCTTTAGCTTTATTACTTGAAACCCCTGTAAAATCGTCTCCAGATAAATTTTTTTAAAACCCTGGACTGCAGAAATAATGCCCCTGCAAGAGATGGTTCTAAGGCCAGATCTTACCCTCCAAGGCCTAGATCTGGCTTTAAAATCAAACTTTGATTTGCAACCTGTTCCTAGAAACACAAACATCCAGAATCCCGATATACCAAAAAAATAAAATCACAGAAACCCTAAGTTAGAGAAATTAAAAAAAATTACAGATCTATGCACAGGAGTAGTAGATCTACCAGATCTGGCGAGTGTGAGTCCAACTCCACTCCCAGATCTGATAATCTGAGGCTCTTTAAAGCCAGATTTATCAATTTAGCACAGAATTTTTTGAAATTTTAAATCCAAATGGAGGTGCTTCGCCCAAAACCCTTCATGCATCAACAATGAAACTTCTTATGATAAGCCCGGGATTCAATCAAGCTGGGCTCTTCAGAAAATACTAAATGGGAGTTTGTTGGTCCAACTGAAAACTTCCACGAATGCCCAATGATCTAAAAATCAAGAATTCCTTGCACAACTCAATTCAACCATTAACGTAGAGCGAGAAAATGATAATAAAAATTAGATTTAATAGAGATACTTGCCATTATATTCAGAACTTAAATTACCATTCAAACCCCAATGATCAAGCAAGATACTTGTGCTTAAGTCACTCTTCATAAAGCTATCATCAATGGTTAAAAGGAAATCTATGCCTAAAAATAACACATCTTATAACATTTCCACGAAGAGTAACACCAACAGAAATTAACCCCAAAGTCTTTCTTTATTGTTCATGAAAAAACAGATTACAAGAGAGCTTTCGCTTAGCACACGACTCAAAGATCGAATGATCTCAATTGACAATTGTCCTCCTATTTAAAGATAAATCTTCCAATGGCTAGTTTGAGTGATCCTTGTCAAAGTGATCTCAATGTTGATGAGGATCAAGTTTAATCTCATCCATTGAAATTTAAAATATTGAGGAAATTTCGATTTTTTCAGTTAAATGCTTTTTAATTGATTGGAAAATTAAAATTTTGAATTAATTTCCTCAAAATTTTGACTTTGACTTAACCCCAGGGACCTAAGGCATAAAATTTAGCAAAATAATCAATTAACCTTAGTCCCTGGACCTGTTAAGATTTAATTTTAAAGGACCCACGAATTTTGCCTCTGGAAAATTTAAATTTACCTAGGACCTAGGACCTATGAGGGGATGAATTATTTTTCTAACCCTCAAGACATTTTACATCATGATTTTTTACATCTCAAGGGGGAAAACCCATTTGAAAAAGACCCTCGTAGACTACCCATTTCTGCGACACAAATATAATCCAGCAGACTAAGCAACTTGTAATAAAATAACCTAACCAAATAGTTAGGATTATTCCCAAATCACTTTTACACAGACTCGATCTATAACACTAGGACTCGCCTAATATCCTATTGACAAAATTCATTCCGGCTTTGGGGTAAAACTCTATTGACCATCCGAGAATGGATCGGTGAGACAAAAAACCTCCCGGAATGTAGATCATTACCAGAAAAATAGGTTTACCTAGGCAATTACATACATGACATAGATCTGTTGAGATTGTTTACATCACATATATGCAGAATGGGTTTACATTATAACATGAAAATCAGACTGATGATGATAGCTGGATGACACGGACACATCGATCAGGCGCTATCCCTTTTGCGAAAAAAGGGGGTGTATTGCTATGGGTCATTGACACGTAGTGGTCAACAAGTCCCAACTCCTTCACTAGAGGCATCACACTCCAGCACAAAGGGCCGTGTGAAATTTGGCAAGGCTAAGATTTGGCAACTGCTCATGACCCTCTTAAGGCGTTCAAAAGCCTCCTATGTTACCTGCGTCCACTCAAAAGATCCCCTCTTTGTCAAATCCGTAAGAGGTGCTATACACTGTGAGAACCCTCTCACAAATCTCCTGCAATATGTACAAATGCTTAGGAACTCCCTCAACTCCGTCACGTTCATGGGTGTGGGCCAATCCAATATAGCTTGAATCTTCTTCTGATGCACCTTCACTCCATCTTCCGTAATCACGTGCCCCAGGTACAACATCTCCGTTAGCCCAAACTCACATTTCGACAGCTTCGCATACAATTGTTGTTCCTCAAGTATGCGAAGCACTTCCTCTAAATGCTGAAGGTGCTCCTCCCATGTCCTGCTATAAATGAGTATGTCATCGAAGAAAACTAGGACAAAGCATCTCAGCTTCCCACGAAACACGTGGTTCATACAAGACTAGAATGTAGCCGGAGCATTGGTTAGCCCAAAGGGCATTACCAAGAGCTCGAAATGTCCAGAATGGCAGCGGAAAGCAATCTTCGGGACATCTTGCTCCCTCATGCAGATTTGATGATACCCCGAACGCAGATCTATCTTAGAGAATTATTTTGCTCCTCTAAGCTCGTCCATCAATTCATCTATGCGTGGAATGGGGTATCTGTTCTTCAAGGTCTTCTTATTGAGAGCCCAGTAGCTGATACACATGAGCAACATCCCATCTTTCTTCTTCACCAACACCACAGAAGAAGCAATTGGGCTCGAGCTAGGCTTGATGTGTCCCAATCTCAACAACTCTTGAATGGCTTGCTCTATCTCATCCTTAGAGGCCTTTGGGTGCCTATTAGGGGTGGTGATGACTGCGCTCACCTCCTCCTCCAACTCAATGGTGTGCCCAAATCCATGGTTTGGCGGTCTACCTGGTGGAACATCTCCAAAACCCCCCTGGTGCCTCTCCATTAAGGCTAATATATCTGGGTGTGTAGCCTGTGCCCATGTCCCTGACTTAGAAATCCGCAACTCAATTGCCCACTCCACATCTCCATGTCGTAAATCTACCTCCATCTGGTGGCCTGAAACTGTCTAAGGGGGATAAGAGTACATTCCCCTCAGCAATACATGCTTCCCATTTGGCCCCTTGAACTCCATCTCTAGCTTCTGCCAATTAGTAGTGATCCCCCCCAATGCATACAACCACTGGACACCCAATACCACATTGGTGTCTGGGACATTAACCGCAAATAAATGGTTATTGAGTGAGTAGTTCCCCATCTTCAAGATCATCTTGGGGACATAGTACACTGCATGGTTCGGTCTTCGGGTACCAAAACTTAGAATCCCTCAAATGTTGTTGTCTAGATGCCCTTACGCTCCACCATCTGGGCATCAATGAAATTGTGGGTGGCCCCAAACGCAACTAGGATTGACACATGCTGCCTTTGTATGGTCCCCCTGATCCTTATTGTCAAATACTTCGACACACCCCGAAGTGAAGCAAGGACTCCCTTGGGTGGGGCAAACGATCCTCCTCTAGGTGGTGGTGGTGGCCCTCTTGATCATGGTCCTCCCTCATCTCCCGGCTCCTGTACTGTCTTGACCTCCTCCTCCTCAGGCTCAATATTTGAGAACACCTCAATGAAATGGGCCTTTCCCTTGGTGCACTTGTGCCTCGGTGCCCAAGGCTCCTGGCACGTGAAACACAACCTCCTCCCCCTGAGGTCCCTCCGAGTGTCATCATCCAATTGGCCACGTCCTCCATCTCTCTGTGGTGGCCTCACATCTCTATTCCCCTGTGGGGTTGTAGGCCTTGTGGGAATAAAGGCCCGGTTCTTGGGCACTACATCAATCATGTCCCGGGTCCTTGAAATGGCATCCTGAAGTGATGTGGGCTTGTAAGCCCTCACCCAGCTAAGCAAAGGCTCAGCAAGCCCCTCCACAAACAACATGATCAACCGTGCCTCTGAAATATCTATCACCATCGTAATAAATATCTATCACCATCATTACGAGTCTCTGGAACTCTGTATTGTAGACCTTTGCACTGCCAGTCTGTCTCAAGTGGGCCAGTTCTCTGAAATGCAGCTCCAGACCCTTCCTCTTAAATCTCTCCAACGACCTCTAAGTGAACTCTGTGTAAGTGGTGATGTGTGTTCCCCAACGTGATCAATTCGTGATACCACCACTCATATGCATCCCTTTCCAAGTGAAGGGTGGCGAAACGTATGGCATCAACTTTCCTCATGGGATTCAAGTGGAAGTATGTATCAAGTTTTTGGATCCATGCCCTAGTTGAGCTCTTCGGTGACCCATTGAAGTTTGGAAGTGTGACCTTTCCTGCTATCTTCTGCACATCCTGGTTGGATGCTCCTCCCTTATAGTGGCCTCCAGCTCCAGTAGTGCACCTCTCTTTGAGGTGAATATACTCTCCGAATGACATCACCCGCTTGATCCGGGCATCCAACCCCTCATACTCATTAATGCCTGAGGCAATAGAATGTACCAAGTCTGCAACCAAGTCCGACTCTCTCTTAGGCTCGGCCTCCTTCACGAAATGAGGCATAGTGGGATGATCAGCTTGCCCACGTTGTCGGGTGTATGGAAGCTAATAGGTACGATTGCCTCCTCCAACTCTGAAACCCCCATCACCTCGAGGTTCTCCCTTCGGCCTACCACCCATTTGCAGGCCCATCACTTGCTGCATCATGTCCATCATCAGCTGCCCTTGCCTCAACATCTGCTGGTTTGTCCTTAGCAGCTCTTCTAAGACCTAGTCTGTGTTCCTTTGCCTGGGTTGCTCATTCTCTTCTTGGTTGTCCATCTTGCCTCTCATATTTTCCACTTCAGTGTCTAAGAATGGGTATGGGCCCTCTTCTCTACCTCGACCGTTGTCTCTGCCTCTACCACGACCTCTATGGAAAACCAGTCCTTGGTATCTCAATGGCATCACTTACTCTTGTTCTCCACCTGGTGAAGAACATGCTTTTGATACCACTATAGCTAAGTTGCACGAAACGGGGAAACGGGTACGATTTTCCGAAATGGGAAGCGATACGAAACGCGACCTCCCCAAATTTTGGAAACGAAGAAACGCGAATATATATATATATATATATATATATGTGTGTGTGTGTGTGTGCAATCATAAAGCATAATTGATACATTATAATTTATCACTTAAACATTAGATTAATTTACATCACCTTTACTCATGAATGATCACATAATGAAAATAAAAATATCGGAAATCCCCAACAACGCTTTATTATTATATCCAAATCTAAAATAGCTTTATTTATATTAATATATGGGCGCAAAGTACAATAAGACTATAAGGTTGTAAGAGAGAGATCCAAATCAGGATTTTCTGCATCCACATCCCATTCTTTAGAAAGACCACTGTTGTATTGGGAGTCTCCTCCTACATAGTCGAATGACCTTAGTGCTCTTGATTAAATACACGTTTCATACCCTAGTACGCTACATGATCTTGATTATTGGGAGTTTCCCCTGCATAGAGGGCTTGGTTCTCTTGATTAAATACAAGTTCCATACCCTAGCACATGATAAAATCCAATGGAAACATTGCAATCCCTCCAATCTTGAAATCCTGAAAAAACAAATAAGTCTGCTGGATTTTGAGTGAGATCTAAAATTCTACTTTTTCCATATGAAATCCAATGAGGGCGAAACCACTCTCAAACATCCTGAGTCATTTCATGGTAATGTTAAAAATTTAAG
>APFE030819722.1:0-10081 GCA_000404065.3 Pinus taeda | reverse complement strand
TCGTATTTTTATTTTTCCTGTGATTTAGAATTCGTATGCAGGTAATTTTTGTACGGGGTTAAAACCTACACTTTAATCCATTGTACTCTTGGTTTCTATCTCGAGAATATTTCCTCCTGCTGACATCTATTGTCCCATTCCTATTGTAGAGAGTCGTCTGCCTTTTCCTTTCCTCTGTGAATCCTCCCATGATGGGAATTTTATTAGTTTCATGTAATTTTCTTTCCACTTCTCTTTCGGATTCAAAAATGTTGCCAAAACCATTTTTGTTCCATTCTTTGAGGCTTTGTTTGATGTGTTTGAGTGTATGATGGAAGAGGAACATTTTTGTGCCTTGGGTGGGCATGTTGCCCACCAATTTCCAATAAAAGAAGCTTCCAACTGGATGGGCCAGTCGTCTGAGCATCCAAAAGGAAGGATCAAAGCTGTTATAGTGTGACCGGGGAGTAGGAGATCCTCTGAGATTATGAATCTCTCTAATTTTGAGGCAACTTGGGAGTTCCCCCTGTCGTGTTATTCCATGCGAAGGTGCCATTTATTGTGTCCATATTCACGAGTCTCATGTTGTCTAAGAGGTTCTAGAAGGCAAGTGAGTCTCGTCCCAGCATTATTCTCCCTCCTTTTTTCTCTTTGAGAGATCTAATCGTGTTAGAGTCCCCTCCCATAATCTAGGGGATAATCGAGTGTCTCTCTCAGCTCCTCTAGAGAGGTGAGGAGCCTAAGTTTGTCTTATAGAAGTTGAGGACCATAGACATTTGTGATCAAGTAAAAAAATTTGTCCCCCAAAGGTTGTATTGCCATTGAAAGATGATTTCTGGATGCCTCAACATCCATGATCTCAAATTTCTGAGGATTCCATAGGGTGAGAATTCCCCATGCTGTGGTATTTACTTTGACTTCAATATCCTCATATTTGTTAAGCCAATTGCTATGTATTTCTCTAATCCTATCTACTGAGCATTTTGTTTCCTATATAAACACCATGTCCAATTTTTCTTCTTTTATTCTCTTACTGAGATTTCTTTGCTTACTTTTACTAGTTAGACCCCTAATGTTCCAAGTTGTGAGCTTCATAATGATATGTTTGTGAAAGTGTAACTCGTGATATCTTTTATCTTACCTGAGTTAATCAAGGGTTTCCCACATTGTGACAGGAGATCATTCTGTCTCCTTCTTCCTCTTTTCTTGACCAGGTTTTTGGTGGAGTGTCTTCATGTAATCTCCATTGTTTTGACCCCTTAATTTTTTTGGCTGTCATAGTTCCTTTTGACTCCTGCAGCCTTTCTTTGAGACCTTCGAAGGAATATTTGTTGAACTCTATCAAACTCCTCTTGAGGCAGAGAGTCAATCCCTTTGTTAGTTCCTTGTTCTAGAAACTTTTCTAGTTCAAGGTTCTCCCTTTCGAGAATCTTTTGTAGGTCTTGGTCCTCCTTTCCTCCCTCACTTCCAAGTCCCATAGTGCTTGTTGGGTCCTCCTTTAGTTCATTTTTTACCTGTATGATATCCATGCTATCCTTTTTTTCTTTCTTTGTATGAATGTCCTTCAGTTCCTTATTCTCTCCATTCTCTCCCCCCCCCTCTTCTTCTAAAATCTCAAAATTATTGTCACTTGGTGGATTCTTCTCACTAGGTTTCTTTTGGTGCTTCTTTTCCGCTCCTTTCCCTCTGCTTCCCACTTTGGTAAAACCTTCACGGTCTTTTCCTGTGTTGTTTTTGAGGTTGTCCTCTTCTTTTTTGAGTGGGAAGTCTCTAAAGAGGTGCCCATGTTATGACATTTATGGCTTCTGAATGGGATGTGTTCGTAGTGAGCCACCTATACCCATTCCTTACCATATACCTCTAGGGTGACATCATCTGGGAGTGCTCCCCATAAGTCCATTTCTACACATATCCGGGCGAAGGATGTATACTTACCTCACAAAGTTTCCTATGATATATTTATAAAATGTCCAAATTTGTTACCTATAGCTTGTAAGGTTTCGAGCAGCGAGTAATCTAAAGGTGAGGAGTATAATCTAATTCATATCGGGACCGACGTGAATGTTTAATGTTTCTCACTCTGGAACAAAGTTCATCATCCAAGGTCACATGTAGAGGCCTACAAAAGCATAGAAGTAGGGTCCTCCTTCAAATACTATGTCTTTATCCTCCACATTAGTGAAAATCACTGTAAAAAACCTTTGGACCCAAGATGTATATTTATTTCTCCTTTTGGTTTCCAGGTGTTTCTTATCCATATGTACAATGCTTTCTCAATGGACCAAATACCCATAAACTTGCATATGACCACATAGGTTGGCATGTGATCTCTGTGCACTTGTAGTGCACGATCATTTAAGACCACCCAAGGTTTGATATTAGACTTGGGCTTGTAGGGTCCCATTCTAGATCTACCCTCCATTCTCTCACTATTGTCTCCAACTTGCGTTTGGTTTTGTGCCTCCTTGTGGGTGCCTTCCTTTTCATGAGATTTGTTGCTTTAGGGCTTTTTGGTACTAGCTTTCTTTGTCCCTACCTCCGTTGAATTCCAGAGCTTGTTCAAACTCATCTTTGTGCCTCTATTTGAAACCACGCTGCTATAGGAGGGAGTGGAACTCCCTCCTCCATGCCCCTCCATAGTTACCACCTCACTTGTGTCTCCCCCTCTTCAAAACCCAAGTCGCTTCTCCGAGCCTCCTTCTTCCAACCACTCCTAAAGAAACTGAACTTTTTCATTTGCATCAACTCTATCAAAATGTTGAAAGTTAACCAAGCCATATTTGATCTCTATCAAAATCTTGAAAGTTAACCAAACCTCATATCAAATTTAAAAAACATAAGTATGTGTCAAGTATAAAAATAAGCTTTTGCATCATGACAACATTTAGCCTCATCCAAAATTTGTCAATCATACAATATCACAATTTAAAAACCATTCTTTATTCACTCAACTATATCCATCTCTACAAATCTCTTATACAATGACCTGTCGCAAGTTTTCTTTTAATATGACTCCCATAACTTAGACATTTCGTACAATATAACAATTTTTAAAAACACATTATTTATTGACTCAACTGCGTGCATTTCTACAAATCTCTTATACGATGACCTACTCCAAGTTCATTTTTAAAATTATTAAAGTAACAGAAATAATCATATAAATATAAATATATGGAATGTGAAGATAAATAAACTGTATATAATCTAAAATGGGGTACATATATTAATATTAAAACCTTTTTATATAAATGAATCCATTATGATGTTATTTGCATGGAGTTTCAGATTGCCAACAACGAGCTAACTAGTGCTTAAATCACAACCAAAATCAACATTGCCAAAACACCATACCATATGTTCCAACCCATGGTAATTTCATATGTGACTACTAGGATACATTCCATTCATCCAGCTGACTGACTTTTGCGGAAGGTGAGGAGGCTAATCAGTTTCTTACAAACATGTAAGCCCAATATTTATTCAGATTTTATTAAGTGTTAAATAACTTTAACATACACAAGATAATATTCATGTCAAGACTTGACATCAATTACCTTCACATAATAATATAGATCAAGTAAAGTCGCTCATCAATACAACATTATTTAATAAACTCATTATTCATCACAACATAAAGAGCATTATAAAAGAAGTAAATGTATAAACACAAGAATTTCTATAATAATCTTCTTTATTCATAATGAGTTAATCTTACAGAATCAAGAATGTAGGGGTGTGGGTACTGAGCTGCACACCCTACTCTAGGCTTTTCTGGACACCTCAATTGCCTTTCTTCTACATTATTCACTAACATAGACTGCTTATGCTGTAGCCATAGACAACTTATATTCTTCTTCTATCATTATTATGCCTTCGACTTTCTAAGACATGCCTATTTATACAATCCCATGGTCTGCACACTATGGGTAGATCTTCAAAAGGTAGTCTTAATTTACATAAAAGAGGGTAAAAACCATTTTTTGACACTTTACTTAACTACTTGCTCCCCTACAGTGACCACAATTTCTGCAGACTTTACATCTTTTTACATAAAACATTAGATTTTGCCCCAAAACTTGGGCTTGTACCTCAAAATTGCCTAGGGGGTCTCATCCCAACAATTAAAATAAATAAATATAACTGTATAGTATTGTACATAAAGGAGAAATATTAAAATATATAAGAAAATATTAAAATTTAAAAGAAATAGATGACTATCTAAAAGAATCAAATCCAATTGAAAAACATTAAGTGCTAATTATAACATTGTACCAATTAGCCTTGTCAAAGATAGTCCATCCACAAAGCATTAAAACAACATTATTTATTTATTCAAGTGCATCTAGTTGAAAACAACTATTTATCCATTCAACTACTTCCACTTCTACGAGCCTCTTATACAATGACCTACCACAAGTTCATTTTTAAAATGGTTCTAGTAAGTAAAATAAATATGTGCAATTTGAAGAGATAAACTATCTATTATCTATATGTATAAGCCCAAATAAAATGCGCAATGATAGATCACAATGAAAGAGCGTGATATTAATTATAAAATTACTTATTTATACATGTGTAATCTAGGTATGATGCAATTGTGTCTTAGTAACTTATTAACCATAAAAAAAATGTAAAACTAATTGCATATTATACAATATACAATAACAATCTTGAATTATTATTTAACATTCTCCTGTTAATCTGAAAGGACATGTGACATGCCCTGTAACCTTCTCAACTTTTCAAACTTTTGAGGTCCTAGTGGCTAAGATCTTCTATGAAGTAGGAAAATGTATCACATGAATAACTTTGGCCTCCACATAATGTTGAATCAAGTGATATTTGGTGTAAATATAATTGCTTCAAGAAATTTGGGATTCCTCCCCAATTGAATTTCATAAGAGTTGTAGACTAGTAGTGGAGTTGAAGGCTTTTAAGTATTTTGTGAAGCCAAATGATTCCTTTTGTAGCTTGGGCTATTGCAACATATTCCTCTTTGGTTGTAGAATCATCAGGAATAGATTGCTTGGGTGATATTCAACTGATGGTTGGGGTTCCAAGACTCATCAAATAAAGAGAATTAGATAGTCCATTCCCCTTATCTCTATCAAAATGAGAATTTGAATAGCTAGTGATATGGAGATATACAACTTTAGAATATTTGAGGTCATATGTTTGATTGCCTTTCAAATACTTGAACACTCACTTCGCTGCATTCCAATGACCTTCACAATGGGGTTGTGCATGACTTGGAAAGTATCCTACAATAAAAGCTATGTGAGGTTATAAAATTAAAACTTCCAACAAGTTGCATTTACTTGGTTGGATCTTGAAACATACTTCCTTTAATGGAAGTAAGCTTCAAACTCTGTTCCATAGTAGTGATAGGCATCTCAAATCTATGGAATAGTTGTCCAATATACTTTAGATCTATGCAATAACTGTCCAATATACTTTTTGTGAGAAATGAAAATATATTTGGGTTTGTGACCAAGTTCAAACACTAAATAATAATGTAATAAACCAAAATATGTGGCGTCAAAATATTACAATAGATCTCTTTTAACTAATATGTAGTCATAATTGTTTCCTATTATCATCAAATCATCTAAATATACAACTCACTTTCCAGTTTCTTAACAAAAAGAGTTTCATCATATAATAACTTATAATTCAAATAACTTATAATTCAACTTGAGAAGGTATTAACTTAAGTTTTCATACCGTACACAACATGCCTGATTAAGTCCATACAAAGCCTTAACCGATTTAAAAAACACAAGTATGTGTTAAGTATAACACATGCATCACAACAACATTTAGCCTTATCTAACATTTGTCAACCATAAAATATAACAATTTAAAAAGCATTCTTTATTCACTCAACTCTATCCATTTTTACAAATATATTATGCAATGACCCACTTCAAGTTCGCTTTTAATATAACCCCATAACTGAGACATTCCATAAGGTATAACAATTTCAAAATACAAATTATTTATTGACTCAACTGGGTACATTTCTACAAATCTGTTCCAACTACAAGTTCATTTTAAAAATGATTAACTAAAATAATGATATAAATATGAATATATGGTGAAATTATTCATCCAATTGTTTAAGCTCGATTAATAATTTAAGTTTGAAGGTTAGAAATTAGATTAGGACAAATCTCTCCTCCAAAGGAAAATAAGAAGGGTCTACACATTTAAATGTACCCTTGGTTTCTAGCCTTTCTTTCCAAAATTAGGATGAAAAACATTAAAACTTTATTATTCATGCTTTAAAGAGATATAAGATTTGTCCTAAGTTTTTGCACCTATAAACAAAAGTGAAAAATGAAAATATGTTATGTCATCTAGAGGATAAATGGCGGGCCCAATCTAGTATGTGTGTCCTTTACGATGGTATTCCATAGTGCTCAATGCTTTTCGTTCCTTTGTGCCCTTCGTAACGTTATCGATGGACGGGGGGTCCGAAAAGGTGGTTTCACTCATCCTGACTGCACCTTATGTGTGACCCTCTCGTTCTTTTGCAACCCCCCTCTCAATACCGTATACCACCCTCCACCCCTCTGAGAACTACCTAACCCTCTCCTTCCAACAAACGGTTCCATGCACCTATACCAGTAACCCCTCCATGACATGTGTCTAATAGTTTTCCTTACCCGTTATGGATTTAATATTCATATAAGTTATGATTAAACCTCCTAACGATCCTGCACCTTTAACGAATTATTACTTAACCATAAAAATCTCGTTATCCATTACTATTACACCCTTTGTTGAATCTAATCCTACACCAATGACGGCAAGGAAAGGTATAACAACTCTCGACATTCAAATGTTCACCTCAATTATAATCATGTTGTTAATGATGAACGTAAAACATGGCATTGAAAAACATATACCTTTTGTGGATTACATAACCATAAATTTTCTAAGCGTTGGAAAAGAATAACAACACCCAAAATGAGGAGGCATGAAAGACCATCTCAACAAAAGGTAAAGAAACATGCTAAGAAGATCTGGAGGAAGAAAATGTATTGCAATCATTGCAACAGAGGTGGTCATCCGAGGGCCACATGTTGGAGTCTCCATCCAAAGTAGCGCCTTAAAGACAAAGTTTCGGTGTATGAACGAGGTGAAACAATTGTTCGACAAGCAAAACCACCATAGGGGGATGAGCCATTCATAGGGATAAGTGAAAAATGGTTTCTAGATATCTTAGATTGTCATGGTAGTGATTTTGTAATCATTTGTTGCATTTTAAAATGTAAAAGTGATGATGTGCTTTCCATCACTTGTTAAGCAACAATGATGTCTCGTCTTGTTTTGAGTTGCATGATAAACTATGAAAGTGATGTTGTGTTTCGAGCACTTGTCAAGGAAACAAAACTGTTTGGCCTTATTTTTGTAAATCATGTGATGCAGTGATGATGTGTTTTCCATCACTTTTTGAAGCAACAATGATATGTACCTTGTTTTCGTAGCTCGGGTATTGTCTCCATTTTGATGTAAACTTGACCACCGAGTATGTGTTATAAAATTGTGGAAAGTATGGGATGCTTGGGTCATTAATTGGTCATGAAACTCAAGCATGTAATTTTCAAAAATAATGGACGATAGGTTGCACAGATTGGAGGTGTCAGCTCATTTCTTAATGCTGTGAAGAACAAAGGAGAAGGAGATGGAAGCATGACCTTTTTCAGGGTGCTTGTGATGCAGATAAGGTACAAAGGAGTTGCATAATATTTTTCATGCCTTTGCAGGACCAAAAGCTCCTTAGTGGGGAGCATTGATCTAGGTGGCTCTAGGGACACACACTCGACAAAGAGGGCTTATGGAAGCTCAAACCAATACCAAAGTGTAGATCGTGTCATCCTCATCACAACAGTGTGGAAGATTTGTTAATTTGAGCTCGTATGTGGAAAAATGAGCCAGTCATATTTTTGGTCAAAGTTGGGCTATGGGCCAAGTTTAAGTGTCCTACAATTTGACCAACGTCGAGGCATGAAACCTGCATACCAATTCTTTCTTACCCTTCACAACAAAGCCTTCATGTTGCTTGATGTATATCTCTTCTTCTAGATCCCCATGAAGAAATATTATCTTCAAATCCATCTATTCTACCTAAAAATCAAAAGCAAAAACAAGATATAAAAGTAATCTAATGGAAGCTAACTTGGCAATAAGAGAAAAAATATCACGAAAATCATTTCCTCACACCTCGGAATAACCTTTTTCTAGCAGCCAAGCTTTGTATTTCCCCATCTTTTGCTTTTTCCTTAATCTTCTTCTTGAACACCTAGTTACCTCGAATGGGTTCTTGAGCGAGCAACTCCACCACATCCCAAGCCTCATTTTTGACCAAAGATGCCACTTCATCAGCCATTCCCTCCTTCCAAATTTTTCCATCATCTGAATCTACTACCTCCTTGACAATTCTAGGATCATCATCAGTAATAGATAGAGAAAATGTTGAATAGAAAGTAGATAGACTATAAATTTATGGCTTCCTTCTCTCTCAAACTGATCTTCTCAAACATGGGAATCTTCCTCTTCTAATTCTTGTTGTGTTGTAGAGTTTGATTCTTCCTCCTTTAGCTCAAACTCTATATTTTGAGGTTCCTCTCGTTCGAATTCATGTTTAACAACATCTTTCAGCTCTCTAAATGCCACATCCTGGTTGTACACAACCGTCCATGTTTCCAGGTTCCAAATTGTATAACCTTTTAAACCATCCTTATACCCAATAAAGACGCACCTTTTAGATTTACTATCCAACTTGGTTATTTTGTTATAAGGAACATGTACATATGCATCATAGCCAAATACCCTCAAATGTTAAATAAAGGGCTCATTACCAGTCCATACGTCATGTCGAGTATTATCCTCTAATCGTGATGAAGGTGATCTATTAACTAGGTAACGTGCAGTCTTTATTATCACTGCCCAAAATTTGTATCCTAACCTCGTGCCATTAAGCATGTTTCTTCTCGTTTCCATCAACTTCCTATTCATTCTTTCTACAACTCCATTTTTCTAAGGTGTTTATGGAGTAGTCTTTCATCATGCTATACTGCACTTCTTATGGATCTTCAAATTCGTTCTTGCAGAACCCTCCACCATTATCTCTCCTCAACACCTTGATCTTCTTCTCTATTTAATTTTCCACCAAAGCCTTAAATTATTTAAACCTATCAAAGACTTCATATTTTTTCCCGAGGAAATGTATCCATATATTCCCTGATAAGTCATCTATAAATGAGACATAGTAGACATACTTTCGCAATGATGAAATTGACATACGTCCAAATACATCACTTTGGACAAGCTCTAATATCCCTCTCACCCTCTTAGAAGCAGAGGGAAAACTCATCGCATTATGCTTCCCATACACACAATGTTCCCGTAAATCAAAATCCAGAGAGAAATTAGACATACCTTCTACCTTACCATTACCATGTAGTATTCAAAGGCCCTTCTCTCCAATATGTCCGAACCTTTGATTACATAACATGACATTTTCTCGAGAGACGAATAGGGTTTTTTCCCCACATTCATGAACCACAGAACTATTACACCCATCAATAATGTTTCTAAAAAAATTCTTATACAGATTTCCAATGTGAACTCCCCACATCAATACCAATGATCCCTGAACCATCTTGTAAGTATATTTCTAGAAAAATGTTTTTAAAGCTACATAATGCGTCTTGCTTACAAAAATCATATATCTCACCAATGCAGGAATATGAAAAACACTAGGATGTGTTTAAATCCTTCCACCTTGCTACTTCAACTTGAATTTTCTGTGTCCAATGATTCTGGCCTTCCTATCAACCCCTAAGAAGACGCCACCACCATCACATTTCTCATACTCGCACAACCACTCTCTATGGGGAGTGAAGTTAAATGATGCACCAAAGTCAATCAACCATGCCTCATGATCTACATGTGTACCTGCAGAAGAATCCAAGTACACATTTCCATCTTCATCTGTGGTGGTTTTCTCCTGTAGAGAAGAAGCATCATCCGATCCCTTTCCTTTCATAGGACCTTTAGATAAATATTCCTTTTTATATTTTTCTTCCTT
>APFE030819721.1:0-11376 GCA_000404065.3 Pinus taeda | reverse complement strand
GGGGAGAGGGGGGAGAGAGAGAGAGCGTAGGAAGGATGGGGAGAGAGAGGGAAGGAGGGAGAGACATGTAGAAATTCCCAATGTAGATCAATAGATTATGCAATATACTAAAGCAAAATACAAGATCTACCTCTACAACAAACTTTGTGGAAGCTTAATCGAATATGAGCAAGATCAAATAAAACACATATAACTGAGAACAAGAATTCAATCACAGATGAACATAGAAGAACCTGGGGAAAGCCTCATCCTAAAACCCTAATCTTTGTATTATCATACAAGTGGAAATATGTTCAAGTTACAAAAATAATCAGCTCTCAAGCTATCCTGCTCTCTCGGTAATCAAACAATACAACTTACAGACTGAGTAGACACAAGATACACCTTTCCTCAACCCTTCAAGCCACCTATTTCCTTGCGCAACTTTTATTGGGGTTCAATGATGCCACCTGTGTGATTGGCCTCATCACACACTCACTAAACTAAAGAAGTAATTGTGCAATCTCTAAGGAATGAATTCCTTCTGCATGTAAGAGATATTCACAATGGAATATTCCTGCATTTGATAGTACACTGTCCCACCATCTGATCTCAACTGGGTCTCTATCTGAACTGACATCCATGAGTTATTTATGAGAGAATATTCAGTTATCTGAAGTGCAGCAGTTACATGCATGCATGCATTAACTAACTCAACTCACAATTAATTCAACAAAATGTTTAAACTAATCTAACTGAACTTGACTCAGTTAATTGAGCCAACTAATTACAACTGAATATTATAACTCATCCTTATATCTTTAACTGCTGGATGAATTCCTCAATAAATGGAGAAACTGTTGCATGTCCCCACATAGACTTCATGTTTGATTTTCTATAACTCATTAACTCAAGATGAATTAATTAATTATTTTACAAATAGGTGCTAATATCAAATTCGATTTTTTACTTCTCTATTTTAGTGTAGGGACTAAATAAAATAGGAAGGTATCCTGAAATGCTATTTTTAGCAGTACTAAATTTAGCACTTCTATATTTAGCATTTCTTGTTGCTATTTTCCACACTCCCTCTCAACAAGAAAGGGATTATCAGTAACCCTAATCCTCTCTCTATGGAACTCAAACTTGCATTTTGACAATGCCTTCATCAAGACATCTACATCATGTTCCTTGCTCGAAACATACAGTAACAACGTGATTCTCTTGACCACACAGCCTCGAAGATGGTGATACTGGATATCAATGTGCTTGGACCTGTCATGAAAAACTAGATTCTCAGAGAGTTTGTTACAACTTTTATTATCGCAGTAGATCACAGTTGGATCCATCTTATGAGCAAACAATCCCACTAGAATCTTCCACATCCAAATGGCCTCACATGCAACCTAACTAGCAGCCATGTATTCAGCCTCTAATGAGCTAAGTGCAATTGATCTCTATTTCCTATTGTACAAGGAATCTGCAACTGAACCAAGGTTGAATATTCCTCTAGAAGTGTTCTTTTGGTCTGATGAACTCCCTACCCAATCCGCATCTGTGAAACCCTGAAGTTTCACTCCCTCTATATGTTTGTACCACAATCCAAACTGAGATGTGCCTTTGAGGTATTTCAGCACATGATTCGCTTCCTTCCAAAACATCTTGGTAGGCTAAACCATAGCTTGACTCAACTAGTTTACCGCAAAGCATAAGTCGAGTCATGTGTTCACCAGATACATAAGTGAACCCAGCAACTGCTGATAAACAGTAGCAGCTACTACTTCACCTGAAGTAGCATCCTCCTTCCTCCAGTTCCCATCTAAAGGAGTCTGCATGGGCTTGCACTTCTCCATGTGAAAGTACCTGAGTATCTCATTGGCATACTTGCCTTGAGACACAAATACTTCAACATCTTTCTACAACACCTCCATGCCTAGAAAGTAGTGCATAAGACCCATGTCTTTCATTTCGAACTCTCTTGCAAGGTCCTCCTTGCAAGACTGGATTAGCTGATCGTCACCTATCAAAATCAAATCATCGACATAAAAAATAATGATCAATGGCTTACCTTCTACCATGATGTGGTAAAGGTTCGCATCTACTTTACTCTTGGTGAAGCCCAACCTGGTGAAATAGCTGTCGATCCTAGTGTACCAAGCACGAGGTGCTTGCTTTAGCCCATAAAAAGTCCTCTTGAGTTGGCAGGCATGCTACTCACAATCGAAGGTCTCGAAACCCTTTGGCTGCTCAATGTACAACTCCTCCTCAATCTTCCCATCAAGGAATGTTGTCTTCATGTCCATTTGATGTATCTTCCAACCCATCTAAGCTAATATTTCCAACATCAATTTGTTAGGTGAGTACCTTGCTACAGGAGCAAAGGTCTCATCATAGTCAATCCCCTCGACCTCTGAGAAACCTCAGGCAACAAACATCGCCTTATGTTTCTCAACACTGCCATCAGCTACCTGCTTTACCTTGTAAAGCCATCTAGAACTCACCACTGATTTGCCCTGAGGTCTTGGGACAACATCCCACACACTTTTCTGAATGATAGAGTCGTACTCCTCTACCATTGCATCCACCTAGACTAGTTGCTGCACTGCCTCCTCGAATGGAGAAGGTTTGGTATCTACACACTCCCCAACCAGGGCCATGTACCCACTGTACCACTCAAGCGACCTCCTCTATCTGCACTATGAAAATGGCTATCCCATATTCTCCCATGCATCCAACATACCTATCAGCTTCCCTTGAGCATTTTTGCCCATCTCTAGAAGTATCAGCTTGATTAGATGTCTCCACTCCCAGATTTTCTGCATGCAGTTGCTCCACATGAATTTGAGGCTCCTCCTCCTGAGGAACTGAAAGTTCCTCCTTTGCATGAAACTTGAGCTCCCTCTCAAGTGATACTCGCATGGCTTTCTGCTCGTCAAACTTCAGATCCCTGCGTACCACTATCCTTTGAATGGTAGGTAGGTACACCCGATAGTTGTGGGGTGTATCTGTGTACCCCACAAGTATTCCCAACTCAGTTGTTGGATCTAGCTTCATTTGGACATCTTTGGTCACATGACAGTAAACTGATGATCCAAAGATTCAGAAGTGACTCACATTTGGTCGCTTCCTAGAAAAGGCCTCCATAGGTGTCTTCATTCCCAATATAGGGTGATGGATTTTGTTCTGCAAGTATACTGATGTTGCATGCCTTAGCCCACAAAAGCAGTGGTAGGATTTGGTCATGCAACATCACTCGAGCTGATCCCACAATTTTTTTGTTCTTCCTTTCAGCCACCATATTCTGCTATGGGTTATGGGGTGTTGTCAACTCCTGTTTAATTCCTTCTGCAACGCAGAAGTCCTTAAACTATTGGGAGATATACTCCCCACCATTGTCGGTATGAAAGGCTTTTATTTTCTTTCAAGATTCTTTCTCTACCAAGGCTTTAAACTCACAAACCCTCAAGAAGGTCTGATCCTTCTTTTGCATAAAGTAGATCCAACATCTATGAGAAAAATCATCAATAAAAATAACATGGTACCTTTGTTTGGCAGTGGAGGTTGCAAAGAATGGTCGAAAAACATCTAAGTGAACTCGCTCTAGGATTGCTCCAACTCTACTGTCTCAATCCGTAAAGGAATATTTCGCATACTTACCCAAGGTACAACCTTTCCATGTATTCGTTTGCTCTAGTTTTCCCTTGGGATGTCCAGTAGAAATCTGCTGCATGATCTTTAGGGCTCCATGGTGAAAGTGCCCAGTCTTCTATGCCATAGCTCGCAAACATCTTGGCTCTGCACGATCTCAACTTTGGAAATCAATGCAACATAGTCGTCTACCTCTAGCTTATAGAGATTCTTTACTCGAATTCCAATTTGCTTGGTCTGTCCAATGCCGATATGCCTTAGGAATATCTTTCCTTTACTAAAGACTACATCATAGCCTTTATCATCTAGCATAGCAGTGGACATAATATTCTTATTCAGACCTGGTACATACTTTACATTAGTCAGGGTGAGGGGAGTTCCATGCTCCCTCTAAAACACAACCATAAATTCACCTGAAACACGGTACTTTCCATCATTGCCCATCTCGATCTGCATCTAGAGATCCTTCTCCTCCAAGGTACTCAAAATATTCTTGTCACCTAACATGTGGAATGAAGCTCCACTGTACAGTTACCGCACACATCCCACCATGGATGAAACCATGCATGAGATAAGAGACAAATCCAACTCAAACTGTGAGGTCAGTGCCTCACCATTAGATCCCTTTGAGGAACCTTTCTTGGATTTCTTCTATGGGCAATTCATAGCATAATGGCCCACTTCATGACAATGAAAGCATCACACTTTCGATTTCTCAAACTTCTTCCCACCATGGGAAGAACTGGATTTGGAATGGGACACCTTCCCTTTCCCCTTCCTTACCTTACTCACTAAGGCTAGATTTTCATCATCATCTTGCTTTGATGAGGATCCATCTCTGGTGCTTCTTCTTATCTCCTCCTGCATCAGATCCGACCAGAGTTGTTCCCAATATGCTAGTTTTTCTCTTCCATTAATCGAGTCTTGGTAGCTATGCCAGCTCTTAGGAAGACCGAGGAGTGCAAGACTCACCATGTCATCATCGACTGTCATGATCCCTACACTTCCAAGCTCATTCCTGCAGGTGGTGAGCTTGTTCACATATGTAGAGATTGTGTCACCCTTTTTACACTTGATTTTTCGAAGCTTGTCTTTCAGCACCAGCTTCCTCTGATCACTGTTGTTCTAATATAGATCTTTCAATGTTTTTGACATTGAAAATAGTGTCTCCTTCCCATGGAGACTCGAGACTATGTGGTCTTGAACTCCTCGTAGAAGGATTCTCCTTGCTCTAGACACACATCTATTCAATTTCGCTAATTCTGTAACATTAGTTAGCTTGGGGACTTCTTGATCAATGATGTCCTTTAGATTGTTATCCTCTAATATTGCTTCCATGCGATCCTTATAGGCTATATAATTTGAGCTACCATTAAGGGCATACTCGAGTCTTAAGCCATTGAATGCCATTGTTGAAATTGAGATGTGATAATAACTTGATTTCTATATTCGGGAACCTCAAACTTTGAACTTCTCCCTTCTTGTATATTGTTCTTCGCTTTGATCACCTTTGCTCTGATACCATGTAGAAATTCCCACTATAGATCAACAAATTATGCAATATACTAAAGCAAAATACAAGATCTACTTCTACAAAAAACTTTGCAGAAGCTTAATTGAATATGAGCAAGATCAAATAGAACACATATAACAGAGAACAAGAATTCAATCAGACATGAACATAGCAGAATAACTCAGGGAAAGCCTCAGCCTAAAACCCCAATCTCTGTATTATCATACAAGTGGAAATATGTTCAAGTTACAAAAAGAATCAGCTCTCAAGCTATCCTGCTATCTCTGCAATCAAACAATATAGCTCACAGACTGAGTAGACACAAGATATGCCTTTCCTCAGCCCTCCAAGCCTCCTATTTCCTTGCGCAATTTTTATTGGGGTCCAATGATGCCACCTGTGTGATTGGCCTCATCACACACTCACTAAACTAAAGAAGTAATTGTGCAATCTCCAAGGAATGAATTCCTTCTGCATGTAAGAGATATTCACAATGGAATATTCCTGCATTTGATAGTACACTGTCCCACCATGTAATTTCAACTGGGTCTCTATCTGAACTGACATGCATGAGTTATTTATGAGAGAATATTCAGTTATCTGAAGTGCAACAGTTACATGCATGCATGCATTAACTAACTCAACTCACAATTAATTCAACAAAATGTTTAAACTAATCTAACTGAACTTGACTCAGTTAATTGAGCCAACTAATTACAACTGAATATTACAACTCATCCTTATATCTTGAACTGCTGGATGAATTCCTCAATAAATGGAGAAACTGTTGCATGTCCCCACATAGACTTCATGTTTGATTTTCTATAACTCATTAACTCAAGATGAATTAATTAATTATTTTACAAATAGGTGCTAATATCAAATTCGATTTTTTACTTCTCTATTTTAGTGCAGGGACTAAATAAAATAGGAAGGTATCCTGAAATGCTATTTTTAGTAGTACTAAATTTAGCACTTCTATATTTAGCATTTCTTGTTGCTATTTTCCACACTCCCTCTCAACAAGAAAGGGATTATCAGTAACCCTAATCTTCTCTTTATGGAACTCAAACTTGCATTTTGACAATGCCTTCATCAAGACATCTACATCATGTTCCTTCATCGAAACATACAGTAACAACGTGATCCTCTTGACCACACAGCCTCGAAGATGGTGATACTGGATATTAATGTGCTTGGATCTGTCATGAAAAACTAGATTCTCAGAGAGTTTGATACAACTTTTATTATCGCAGTCGATCACGGTTGGATCCATCTTATGAGCAAACAATCCCACTAGAATCTTCCACATCCAAATGGCCTCACATGCAACCTAACTAGCAGCCATGTATTCAGCCTCTAATGAGCTAAGTGCAATTGATCTCTATTTCCTATTGTACAAGGAATCTGCAACTAAACCAAGGTTGAATATTCCTCTAGAAGTGTTCTTTTGGTCTGATAAACTCCCTGCCCAATCCGCATCTGTGAAGCCCTGAAGTTTCACTCCCTCTGTATGTTTGTACCACAATCCAAACTGAGATGTGCTTCTGAGGTATTTCAGCACATGATTCGCTTCCTTCCAAAACATCTTGGTAGGCTAAACCATAGCTTGACTCAACTAGTTTACCGCAAAGCATAAGTCGAGTCATGTGTTCACCAGATACATAAGTGAACCCAGCAACTGCTGATAAACAGTAGAAGCTACTACCTCACCTGAAGTAGCATCCTCCTTCGTCCAGTTCCCAACTAAAGTAGTCTGCATGGGCTTGCACTTTTCCATGTGAAAGTACCTGAGTATCTCATTGGCATACTTGCCTTGAGACACAAATACTTCAACATCTTTCTACAACACCTCCATGCCTAGAAAGTAGTGCATAAGACCCATGTCTTTCATTTCGAACTCTCTTGCAAGGTCCTCCTTGCAAGACTGGATTATCTGATCGTCACCTATCAAAATAAAATCATCGACATAAAAAATAATGATCAATGGCTTACCTTCTACCATGATGTGGTAAAGGTTCGCATCTACTTCACTCTTGGTGAAGCCCAACCTGGTGAAATAGCTGTCGATCCTAGTGTACCAAGCACGAGGTGCTTGCTTTAGCCCATAAAAGCCCTCTTGAGTTGGTACGCATGCTACTCACAATCGAAGGTCTCGAAACCCTTTGGCTACTCAATGTACAACTCCTCCTCAATCTTCCCATCAAGTAATGTTGTCTTCATGTCCATTTGATGGATCTTCCAACCCATCTAAGCTAATATTTCCAACATCAATTTGATAGGTGAGTACCTTGCTACAGGAGCAAAGGTCTCATCATAGTCAATCCCCTCGACCTCTGAGAAACCTCAGGCAACAAACATCGCCTTATGTTTCTCAACACTGCCATCAGCTACCTGCTTTACCTTGTAAAGCCATCTAGAACTCACCACTGATTTTCCCTGAGGTCTTGGGACAACATCCCACACACTTTTCTGAATGATAGAGTCATACTCCTCTACCATTGCATCAACCTAGACTAGTTGCCGCACTGCCTCCTCGAAAGGAGAAGGTTTGGTATCTACACACTCCCCAACCAGGGCCATGTACCCAGTGTACCACTCAAGCGACCTCCTCTATCTTCACTAAGAAGATGGCTATCCCACATTCTCCCATGCATCCAACATACCTATCAGCTTCCCTTGAGCATTTCCGCCCATCTCTAGAAGTATCAGCTTGATTGGATGTCTCCACTCCCAGATTCTTTGCATGTAGTTGCTCCACATGAATTTGAGGCTCCTCCTCCTTAGGAACTGAAAGTTCCTCCTTTGCATGCAACTTGAGCTCCCTCTCAAGTGATACTCGCATGGCTTTTTGCTCGTCAAACTTCAGATCCCTGTGTACCACTATCCTTTGAATGGTAGGTAGGTACACCCGATAGTTGTGGGGTGTATCCGTGTATCCCACAAGTATTCCCAACTCAGTTGTTGGATCTAGCTTCATTTGGACATCTTTGGTCACATGACAGTAAACTGATGATCCAAAGATTCAGAAGTGACTCACATTTGGTCACTTCCTAGAAAAGGCCTCCATAGGTGTCTTCATTCCCAATATAGGGTGATGGATTTTGTTCTGCAAGTATACTGATGTTGCATGCCTTAGCCCACAAAAGCAGTGGTAGGATTTGGTCATGCAACATCACTCGAGCTGATCCCACAATTTTTTTGTTCTTCCTTTCTGCCACCATATTATGCTGTGGGTTATGGGGTGTTGTCAACTCCTGTTTAATTCCTTCTGCAGCGCAAAAGTCCTTAAACTATTGGGAGATATACTCCCCACCATTGTCGATATGAAAGGCTTTTATTTTCTTTCCAGATTCTTTCTCTACCAAGGCTTTAAAATCACAAACCCTCAAGAAGGTCTGATCCTTCTTTTGCATAAAGTAGATCCAACATATATGAGAAAAATCATCAATAAAAATAACATGGTACCTTTGTTTGGTAGTGGAGGTTGCAAAGAATGGTCGAAAAACATCTAAGTGAACTCGCTCCAGGATTGCTCCAACTCTACTGTCTCAATCCGTAAAGGAATATTTCGCATACTTACCCAAGGTACAACCTTTCCATGTATTCGTTTGCTCTAGTTTTCCCTTGGGATTTCCAGTAGAAATCCGCTGCATGATCTTCAGGGCTCCATGGTGAAAGTGCTCAGTCTTCTATGCCATAGCTCGCAAACATCTTGGCTTTGCACCATCTCAACTTTGGAACTCAATGCAACATAGTCGTCTACCTCTAGCTTGTAGAGATTCTTTACTCGAATTCTAATTTGCTTGGTCTGTCCAATGCCGATATGCCTTAGGAATATCTTTCCTTTACTAAAGACTACATCATAGCCTTTATCTTCTAGCATAGCAGTGGACATAACATTATTATTCAGACCTGGTACATACTTTACATTAGTCAGGGTGAGGGGATTTCCATGCTCCCTCTAAAACACAACCATAAATTCACCTGAAACACGGTACTTTCCATCATCGCCCATCTCGATCCGCATCTGGAGATCCTTCTCCTCCAAGGTACTCAAAATATTCTTGACACCTAACATGTGGAATGAAGCTCCACTGTCCAGTTACCGCACACATCCCACCATGGATGAAACCATGCATGAGATAGGAGACAAATCCAACTCAAACTGTGAGGTCAGTGCCTCACCATCAGATCCCTTTGAGGAACCTTTCTTGGATTTCTTCTATGGGAAATTCATAGCATAATGACCCACTTCATGACAATGAAAGCATCACACTTTCGATTTCTCAAACTTCTTCCCACCATGGGAAGAACTGGATTTGGAATGGGACGCCTTCCCTTTCCCCTTCCTTACCTTACTCACTAAGGCTAGATTTTCATCATCATATTGCTTTGATGAGGATCCATCTTTGGTGCTTCTTCTTATCTCCTCCTGCATCAGATCCGACCAGAGTCGTTCCCAATATGCTAGTTTTTCTCTTCCATTAATCGAGTCTTGGTAGCTATGCCAGCTCTTAGGAAGACCGAGGAGTGCAAGACTCACCATGCCATCATCGGCTGTCATGATCCCTACACTTCCAAGCTCATTCCTGCAGGTGGTGAGCTTGTTCACATATGTAGAAATTGTGTCACCCTTTTCACACTTGATTTTTCGAAGCTTGTCTTTCAGCACCATCTTCCTCTGATCGCTGTTGTTCTAATATAGATCTTTCAATGTTTTCCACATTGAAAATAGTGTCTCCTTCCCATGGAGACTCGAGACTATGTGGTCTTGAACTCCTCATAGAAGGATTCTCCTTGCTCTAGACACACATTTATTCCATTTCGCTAATTCTGTAACATCAGTCAGCTTCGGGACTTCTTGATCAATGATGTCCTTTAGACTGTTATCCTCTAATATTGCTTCCATGCGATCCTTCTAGGCTATATAATTTGAGCTACCATTAAGGGCATACTCGAGTCTTAAACCATTGAATGCCATTGTTGAAATTGAGATGTGATAATAACTTGATTTCTATATTTGGGAACCTCAAACTTTGAACTTCTCCCTTCTTGTATATTGTTCTTCACTAATTTGATCACCTTTTCTCTGATACCATGTAGAAATTCCCACTATAGATCAACAAATTATGCAATATACTAAAGCAAAATACAAGATCTACTTCTACAAAAAACTTTGCATAATCTTAATTGAATATGAGCAAGATCAAATAGAACACATATAACTGAGAACAAGAATTCAATCAGACATGAACATAGAAAAATAACTCAGGGAAAGTCTCAGCCTAAAACCCCAATCTCTGTATTATCATACAAGTGGAAATATGTTCAAGTTACAAAAAGAATCAGCTCTCAAGCTATCCTGCTATCTATGCAATCAAAAAATATAGCTCACAGACTGAGTAGACACAAGCTATTCCTTTCCTCAGCCCTCCAAGCCTCCTATTTCCTTGCGCAGTTTTTATTGGGGTCCAATGATGCCACCTGTGTGACTGGCCTCATCACACATTCACTAAACTAAAGAAGTAACTACACAATCTCCAAGGCATGAATTCCTTCTGCATGCAAGAGATATTCACAATGGAATATTCCTGCAACTGATAGTACACTCTCCTTCCATCTGATATCAACTGGGTCTTTGTCTGAACTGACATGCACGAGTTATTTATAAGAGAATGTTCAGTTATCTGAAGTGCAATAATTACATGCATGCATGCATTAACTAACTGAACTCACAATTAATTCAGGAAACTGTTTGAACTAATCTAACTGGACTTGACTCAGTCAACTAAGCTAACTAATTACAACTCAATATTACAACTCATCCTTATCTCTTTAACTAATGGATAAATTCCTTAATTAATGGAGAAACTATTGCATGTCCCCACATAGAATTCATGTTTGATTTTCTACAACTAATCAACTCTAGATGAATTAGTTAATTATTTTACAAATAACTGCTGAGATCAATTTCGAATTTTTACTTCTTTATTTTAGTTCAGGGACTAACTAAAATAGGAAGGTATCCCAAAATTCAATTTATAGCAATATTAAATTTATCACTTCTATATTTAGCATTTCTTGTTGCTATTTTCGTCAAGGTAGAGTGGGAGAGAGGGAGGGAGAGAGAGAGGGAGAGAGAGAAAATTTGGGGTGGGGGGATAGACAGAGGGAGGCAAAATGAGAGAGAGAGAGAGAGAGAGAGAGAGAGAGAGATGGGACAAAGGGAGATA
>APFE030819712.1:77302-94867 GCA_000404065.3 Pinus taeda | reverse complement strand
TCTCCACCATTATCTGTCCTCAGTACCTTTATCTCCTTCTCTGTCTGATTTTCCACCAGAGCCTTAAATTCTTTAAACCTGTCAAAGACTTCAGATTTCTTCTTAAGGAAATATATCCATGTATTTCCTTGAGAAGTCATCTATAAATGATACATAGTACACAGACTTACCCAGTGATGGAAATTTCACAGGTCCAAACACATCACTGTGCACAAGCTCTAATATTTGTTTCGTCCTCTTACCACCAGAGGGGAAAACCCACCCGATCTAACTTCCCATATACACAATTTTCACAGAAATCAAAATCCAGAGAGTTATTACACATACCTTCTACCATACCTTTACATGAAGTATTCGAAGGCCCTTCTCTCCAATATGTCCAAGCCTTTGATGCCACAGCATGGTCTTCTCTCCAGAGACCACTTGATTTTCTGCTCCATTTTCAGGAACCATAGAACTATTGCACCCATCAACAACAGTGCTACCTTGCAGCTTGTACAGAGTTCCAATCCGAACTCCCCGCATCAATACCAGTGCTCCTCGAACCATCTTGCAGGTATCCTTCTCGAACTCTGTCTTTACACCTGCATCATCCAACTTGCTTACAGAAATCAGATTTCTGGCCAACGCAGGAATATGCAGAACACCCGGAAGGGTTCTAACCCTTCCACCTTGCAACTTCAACTTTACTTTTCCAAGACCAATGATTCTAGCCTTCCTATCATCTCCTAAGAAGACATCACCACCATCGTATTTCTCATACTCACAGAACCACTCTCTATGGGGAGTGAAGTGAAAGGATGCACCTGAGTCAATCAACCATGCCTCATGATCTACATGTGTACTTGAAGAAGCCAAGTACACATCCCCACCTTCATCTGAGGTGGTTTTCGCCTCTGCAGAAGGAGCATCATCAGATCCCTTTACTTTATCAGGAGCTTTAGATTTACACTCCCTTCTGAAGTGCCCTTCCTTTCCGCATTTCCAGCACACCACCTTCATAGGTTTTCCTGGAGATTTAGATCTCCCTCTAGATTTAGATCTCCCACTCGATGACTTATTTTTGTTTCTGTTGTAGGACCATCCTCGTACAGACAAGGCATCACCATTCTGGTTGTCCATATTTTTCCATCTCATCTCCTCCATCAGCAAGGCTGAGACTATTTCATCAAACTGCAAAGCAGTTGCATTGCTACCTATTGCAATAACCAGACTATCCCATGAATCTGGTAGAGAACACAAAAAACTGATGCACTTATCTTCATCTGAAATTTTAATATCAATAGATGATAACTGACTTACCACAATATTAAACGCATTTAGATGCTCTGTCACCGAGTCTCCATCTTTCATCCTCAGTTTATACAACTTTTTCCGCAGGAATAGTTTATTCACCCGAGACTTAGATTGGTACAAAGTCCCTAACTTGTCCCACAGAGCCTTCGCCGTAGCTTCCCCTAATACATTCAACAATATTGAATCTGAGACACACAAGCGTATTGTGCTCTTTTCCTTCCGATCCAACTTCTTCCTCTTCATCGGTCACTCTCGTTGGTTTAGTACTCGGATCTATTGCGATCCACTGATCTTTATTCACCAACATATCCTCCATCTTGAGTTTCCACAACTCAAAACTATGACCATTGAACTTCTCAATCTCTATCTTTCCACTGCTCGCCATCTTCTTTCACCACCAGTATCAATCTCGCAGATCTCCCACTGAACAGGGTCTACCACAGGCCCGAGCGAAACCCCTCAGCAACAAAGGCGTCCCCTTGAAGCCAAAACAGCTCTGATACCAAATGTAGGTTCTAACCTCGTACAGAAATTACCTGCATACGAATACTAAATCACAGGAAAAATAAAAATGCGAGAGCATAACACATAAAACACATATACACAGAGATTTCCCACTGGATCTCAAAACCGAGACTACCAGCTTGATTTTTCATTATATTCCTTTCAATGTTACAATACATATTTATACATGCTGAAGCATCCAATACCATGGACCGAAAACCATCGCGTCCAAAACTATGGACAGAAAACCATAGGTAGGTTCGCCCAACCTAATATAGGGTCCAAAATTTTTTTTCCCAGGGCACTGCCCCGGACCCCATAGAGGGGGGCTGCCACCCCCCCTGTGACCCCCTCGTTGTGCAATTGGCCTAACAAAGGGTGGGCTCCGCCCCCCCTCTAACCCCCCGGTTCACTACGTAGGTTAGTCGTGGAAAGAATATAACACAACCCAACAAGTCGGGATGATGGAAGGATTTGCTCTGATTTTGACACTTCAGGCTTATGCGGGAGAGAGGTGGAGGGATCTTTATTTTTAAGTGAAGGCTGGTATAGAGACTTCTTTCCTTTTTCTAATGGCTTGGAAGGGTTAGAGGTATAAGTCTCTTCCCCTTGGTCATGTCCTGTTCATCTCTTTTTTGAAGCCCTAAGGTCATATTTCTTGTGAAGCTAAGATTGCATGAAATATGCAAATTTTCTACAATAGTCATAAATCTCTCCATCTGCCAAAGGAGTATTCAATTCCCCTTCCTCTTCTTCAAGTACTTCAACCTCGTACTCCTCTTTTAAGAGAGAAGAGAAGTGATTATCCTAAGTTTCCATAGATTCTTCAATTAACTCCTCTGGGTCATCCTCCAAGTATAAGGGAGGCTGAATGTGATCTTGCTATTTTTTTCTCTCTCTGCAAGAGTTGCAATAGAGGCCTCCTATACTGAGGATTAAAATTTCTATTTGGGGATGGGAGGGTTTGTCTGCGTGAATTTTTATTTTCCAGCTCCAATTTTACAAGCTTGTTAGACAAGCTCTTAATCAACTTGTTCATTTCTTCCAACTTTTGCTCTTGAGTTTCCGTCCCTTGACCCGAAGAGCTAGCTTCCTCTTTTCCTTTCTTCCTTTCAACATAGTCAGGTTTTTCTCTTGATTTACCAGTGGAAGTGAAGTTAGCCTCTACCTCAAGTCCGTCAATCTGAATTTGATTAAGGGTATGGGGTTTTATTTCCTTGAGAGTGAAACCAAATTCAGACTCAAAAGCTCCAACAAAAACCACCTTGGAAGCAACTTGTGGTGGTTTTATTCCAGGAGGAAATATATTATATTTTTTTTAAGCCTCTTGATGAATTGAGAAACATCCTCATTATGTTTCTTCTTCATTTCATTAAAGTCTACGAGGATATATCCATAGTCTCTTCTTTCACCCCATTTCTACATGAACACATCCCCCATTTCCTCCCATGTAGTAATTGAAGCATTGGGTAGGGTCTTGAACCACTTCCTAGACTCCCCATCTAAAGATTGGACAAAGAGCTTCAAAATCATATCTAGGTGCTCCACATTTTGATTCTCTACAAAGGGCTGAACGTGTCTATATGCTTTTGGGAAAATATTTTATCCTCTCCAGTAAATCTTGGCAGGTTTTTAAAGTAATCTTGGGGCATGGAAGTAACCTCTAGTGAAAATTCCATGTAAAAAATATATAAGGCCACGTTCGATGGGACACATATTCCAAGCTAAATGGTGGGGTAAACATCCTAGTGGGTGTTGATTCGATTTATTATGGTTAAGGAAATTGGAAAAGGAAATGGCTAAGGATTTGGAAAGGACAAATGGAATTTTTGCACATTTATTTATGAAAATAAAGGAAATTAGAGAAAATGAAGGTGAAAGGTCACAAGTTGCATGTGAGGAGGAAAATAATGGAAAATGAAGAAAATAGAGGCCTCATTGATAAAAAAGCTTCTGAGGATCAGTTGGTAAGATTTTGACAGGTTTTGGTGGAGCTCTCTTTTATTCTCTCTCTCTCTCTCTCTCTCTCTCTCTCTCTCTCATATTCTTAGAGACTTAGAGTTTCCATGGGGAACTCTTGGAGGGTGTGGAATACTTAGATTCTTGGAGCAAGAAGGCAAAGGAAGAGCATGAAAGCCCAAGAGGGCATCAAGATCAACAACTAACACAATTTTTCTTGCAGGTAACAAGTTGCATGTATGTTTTCCTTACTAGTTTTGGCATGCATGACACGTGCATGTGGCTTCTTGGTTATGATTTGTCACTGGCATAGAGGATTTCCTGGATTGGCTATGGATTGCCTAGCCTTTCCATTTCTTGGATAACCATGGGGATTGTGGGTTTATTTCCTTGTTTTGTTTTGGTTGGTTCTCATTTTTCCTGAGCTTGGATTGAGTTATTAGTTCCTGGAAGACTTGGTTGGAAAAACGCTCTAGAAGCCTTGTAATGACTTGGGTTGAGTTACTAGTCCCATAACCTTGGTTGGAAAAATGCTCTGGAAGCCTTGGTTGGAAAAATGCTCTTGAAGACCTTGGTGGGTTGAGCTACTTGTCCTAGAAGCCTTGGTTGGACAAATGCTTTGGAAGCCCAATAACAATTGTGGGTTAAGTTACTAGTCCTGGAGCCTTGGCTGGACAAATGATTTGGAGCCCGACAACAACTGTGGATTGAGTTACTAGTCCTAGGAGCTAGGTTGGAACAGACGCTCTGGAGCCCTGAAAGGCTGGGATAGAGACCGATCAGATGATGGTTTTGCTGATGTCTAACCGTGAGGTGGAATCATTATTTGATGGGTTGAGGTGGATGGCCTCTAGAAACTTTGTATGGTTTTTGATTGATGTGTTCTATGATATCCCAAATTCATGCTTCAATATGGCACGAGGGTTAAATTATGACTGAAGAGAGAATTGGCTTAGCCATTCTACAGACGGTTGGAATATGGAAGTCCCATCCCGGGTTTGGATTTTGCATCATTAATGAAAGGTTATTTCTCCTGGTATTTCTATGAGTATTATGATGGATTATATGTGATGTATATGGCTGTGATTTCATTGATATTTCTATCCCTATTATGCTGGTTATGTATATTTTTTATGACAACAACTATGTATCGCTCTCGTAATGTTTTTACTTGTAAATTAATGAAAAATATATCTATGACCTAATGGATGGAATGGAAGTTAAAGTGATAAGGAAACAATTGGTGAATCTCAAATAAGTATGAGACCCCTATGCTCAAATCTATTATTTACACCTATAGGTTGCATATTTACTAAGTGTTTGGCAAAATGTCTGTCATGGTTAGGCTTGGTTAGGTCAAGCCCTTGATAATGTTTTGTGATAGAGGCTCTGTCTTGGTGTCATTTATTGTCTTGGAAAGTCTCATCAAGTCCTAGGCATTGGTTGGAGACTAGCTATGAAAAAGTGGCTTAAATATCACAGTCTCTAGCACAGAAATGGCTGAAAAAGGTTACAGTCTCTCCCTTGGAGGCATTGCGGGAGAAACTATAGGGTTCCAGTCATGCATGCCTTTTCATGTGAGTGAATTTGGGTTTAGTTCATTGAAATGATAGGTTAACTCAGGGGTTGGGCACCTGGAGTGGTGGATTAGCTCCTCGGGGTCCTGAAGCACCTGAGGGAGGTCTGTAAGGTATTATTTTTTCGACTCCATTCCTTAAGGTTACCTAGGAGGTTGAGTCGTATCATAGTTGCCTCATGTCACATGTTTACCTCGACTGGACGGTTTCTTGGGTATATGTGGGAGGAGGGTGTTACATAGTTGTATCAAAACATGGTTCACCCCTTGGACTGGATGGGTTTTGTGTCGGTCATGCATTCATGTTGGTTTCATATGTGTTCCTTATGCATGTATTCCATTTGATTGTTTTATTTGCATGGTGTTGATCATGGTTGTAGTGATGTCTTCATGTGAAGGTTGAAGGTGTTATCGTGGAGTATGTCCTCATGTGTGTATGGTTGACTATGCAGTGTTAGTCTACACACCATTTTTCACATGTTATCAAGTGTACAGGATGTGGTGGTTATTGTCATGCATGAGGTCATGGTTTGTGTAGTTGATATGGTCATGCATTGATGACTAGACCCTAGTTAGAATGATGTGCATATGTTTTTGTACTCATGTGTTATATGTCTATTTGGCCAATTTAATGTCCTTAAATTGTCAATCATAAATTATCGACCAGGGAAAGTTTACTGATGAAGCACAGGTGCACTGTATGTGCTAGAAGTTATAGTATGTCGTTATGTTCCTATTAGGATCTAAACTTAAGATTAGTATGGAGGTGGTAGTGTTAATTATATTAGTGTCTTGATCCCTAAAGTTGTTAGCTAATTTTATTAGGAATTATTCTCTATTGAATCAGTTTATGGATGATATGAGAGTGATTCTAGACTTTACATGTGTTAGACTGTTTTGGATTTTTTGTCTTGAATTTTTATGCTGCAGCCAAATCTAATTTATTATGTGTAGGAGAGATCTATTCTATCAAATTGTGAATGAATAATGTTTGAATTTAAATTCTAAGGAGAAGACTCTCACTCTTTTACTTATTCAATTTCATCTAAACAAGACATTCTGAGCAGCATCTATGCTATGAAATAAAACAGTTGAACTATACTAAAAAAACAAATGAAAATGGCCACACTATACCAGATAAAAAGAAAACCAAATGGCAGAGTTAAGCTAGGTATAAAGCAAAAGAAACTGCATTTCTTTACACAAAATAGAGCATCTATGATTAAGTAATGAAAGAAATCTAAGTGCAATCAGTTAAAGACCTGTACTGGTCATAGGGGGGCCCTCCACTAATCAGTCGATAGTCTCCAATCAACACAGCGTATAGCAAACATAAAACCAAGTCTATTAATTGCAAACAAGTCTTAACAAACTGTGTAAAAAATTACATAATCGGTGCGCACCCAAAACACAGAGTGACCATAGTTTTTATAATACTTCTCGGCATAACAATATAAGCATTTCAAGCCTAAATATCCTTATTTCGATCAAACGATATCGCTAAAAAATTTATTTTCTATTCGGAAAATAAAATCGATAAGATTTCATGAAAATTTGGATTCTATCGGGCCGATAATCTTGCAGTTGACTTTGGGGTTGACCGTGTTATCATGTGACCTTCTTGATGAATTGGTTCGAGGGAATAGGAAGGAATCCATGAGGGGACTATTCCTTATCCATCCGTATCTTTCTTCGCTGAGCTGGAGCTTCTAAACCCTGTGAACAATGGAAGTAGTTGCGGAAATCTGGATTAGCTACAGAAACAGGCCAATTCCATAGCCGAGTGCATACTTTAACAAAAAAATAAGGTATATAGACAAATATGAAGAATAATACATGTAAATGCTTACCTTTAACAAAAACTTGTGTCTATTGCATTATTTAGGTGATAGGTATAGGAAAAAGGGAAGAAATATAGGCAAAAAGGATGTCAATGTAAGATAGTCCTTGGACTCTACATTCCCCCATGCTGGAGGTTTTGTATGTCCTCATACACTTCATCATTGTCCGTCACTTATGCCTTCTGATCATCACCTCCAGGATTTACTTTCTTCTTCTTTTTGGCAACCATTGACATTCTTGGTTTTCTCATGAGAATTTTATATTTTAAGTTGATAATTTCTCTTTGTAGTGCCCTGTTTTCCTTCTTCAGATTTTTGTTCTTTTTGTACCAAAAACTCAAATGAAGGATGAGATTGTCACTTTTTTCCATTTGGATCTCACTTTGTGCCTTCAATGCCTGATTTTCATTCTTGAGATATATGTTCAATGTCTCTATCTCAAAAATCTCTTGCTTTAAAACATTTGATGCTAAAGGTTCTTGTGGTTCATTGAACTAATTTCTCCCTTTCTCCTGGACTTTGAATTGTTTCTTTAGTTTTTCTCTCTTTTCTTTCTAATGAATCTATGTAGTCATAAATATCTTGTTGAACAGGGTCAACACCCGAACTATCCACTGAGCTCCTTAGAGGTGAACTGCAAGGTGGTGGTGACATTGTCGGTGATACTTTTGGTGATCCTCTTGGGGAACCTTAAGGGTTTTTAGTTGACTCATTTTCCTCGAGATCAATTTATTCCATAGCTTTTGAAACTGCTTGTTTCACTATGCTCAACATTTTACTCCTCCTTAGTCCTGAGGTCTGTAACCCCTGTGTTTTTCTTCTTTTGGTTTTTGGTTTTTCTTCTTGAGGAAGGGTCCTGGTTTGTGGTAAATCCTCTATTCTTTTGCTAGCTTTCTTTCTTCTAATATTTCCTTTTTTCATTTTCTGCAAAATATCCACTATGGGAACTTCATCTTTTGATAATTCTAGTTGATTATGGGGTTCTTGTTCTTTTTCTTCCCCTGAGGGTCCTACTGCTACTAGCTTGTTTGGGAGATCTTTCTTCAAAATGGTTTCTCACTAGAAATATTTCCCAGTTATCCCCTACACTCCGAAGGTGGAACTCAACCAAGATATTTATCAAGCCATGATGATACATGGTATTTTCTATAAATTGAATTTTCTTTTGACTTTCATGGACATTTTCTTGAGACTATGCAAGAGATAATAAGGAAGATTCATCTAGTGATCTTCAAGAAAATACATCATTATCCTAACACGGTAAAAATACATATATCCAAACTGACCCTCACAAGTGACAAATTTTTGAAATGTAAGTAGTAAATTCCTCCATTTAATTTTAAGAGTTGTACTAGGAATACCTTTCTTGAAGACAGTGGTGTCCATATTTGAACTTTTTAGGAAGACTTCCAATCTTGTCCATTGATTCCCCTATTTTTGAACCATTTCTCTCTGCTCCTAGGAAATTCAGTAGCTTCTTCAATCATGGACTCCGTTATGGTGAGATTAATGTCTCCTATTTCAGCCTTTGTTCCATGAAACAAGCGGGAAAAAAGCTTTGTCACTTTCCTATGAAAATCGTCGATTTTTTCTATGAACTGCAACCATTGTTTCTTTTGCAACAACTCCCTAGTATGAGGATATCCCTCCAAGAATTTCTTCCTTGCTGGCTCATTTTGGACAATGACACCCATTATGGTGTATGCATTGCCTCAAAGACTGGTTACGTTGACAAGAGAATGATGTTGGTAGGGTTTCGTTTAGTGGCGGAGGGACAGAGTGACTATGAGAGTTCAGAGAAATGTAAGAACAGGTGGATTATAATGAGGGTTGTGGAAATGCATTAAAAATGATGATTTGGTGATTACTTCAACGAATTTAGAATGAGGTCGTGACAAGGTTTTTAAGTGGTGGATTATGATGTTTTTGATAATCGACCATCACCCTTAAATTGTAATGATTTCATTTTAATTTTTGGTAGTAATATGTCTTCTTAATCATATATGCAATATATCGACCCCTATTGCTAAATTAAAGTACCACGTACTTGTGATTCACTTTGCTAATCTTATTTGTTGTTCTGAGATCTCCTGTAGGTACTTTGCTCTATCAATTGTCCTTCAATTCAAATCACCAAGTGTCCCTGTAGGCTTCAAAAATTTTATTGGGCTGCAGAAACTTGTCTTAGCTACAGAAACTTGTCCGAGCTGTGGAAAGTTGTTGATTCTGTAGCTGAAAAAAAAAAAAAAAATAAGGAACTTGTTATTTTTCTTTTGAAAAGAAAAATTTGAAGTGCCAACAAAAAATTTTTTCACTTTAAATTTAATGTATAATAATCCAAAAACAAACAAACGTTGTTTCATGCTTATACCTTACCATTTATTATTATTATCTTATATATATCTATATTATATATATATATATATAAAAATATATATATAATATTATATATAAATATATAATATATTATATATATATATACTTATATATTATATATATTATATATATATATATATATATATATATATATATATATATATTTATTTTATTTTTTTAGGTAAAACTAAGTAAAATTTCCAAGGTGGAAAAGAAGAATAATTCTTCTTGACCATATTCAGTTCTGAATTATCTTGGAACATTTTAACACATTCTTCTTTTGTCAATGGCTTCTGGTAAAGTCTTAGTCGATGTGCATTTACTAAAAGAGGAATTTTCTCTTGATCAATAGTCTTGATTCTAACTGCACCATTGTCAAAGACACTTTCAACTTCATAAGGTCCAAGCTAGTGGGTTTGGAATTTTCCTTGAAAATTTTTGAACTTCGAATCAAAGAGTAATGCCCAATCTTCTCGATGAAATTTTCTTTCTTTAATGTACTTATCTTGCCATCTGGATCTCCATTGTTGAACTAGGCTAGTTCTCTAGAGGGCTTCTTATCTGATTTCATCGAGCTCATTAAGTTGTCTCATCCTTTGCTTCTGTGCTTCTAATAAGTCAAGATCTAACTGCACTATTGTCTTATAGGTCTGGATCTGGAACTCTATGGGAAGTAAGACTTGCTTCCCATAAACAAGTTCATAGGGAGTATGTCCTGTAGTATTTCTCCATGTAGTTCTATAGCCCCATAAAGCTTCTGGAAGCTTTTCTACCTAATCCTTTCTGTGTAAATGTATAGTCTTATTAAGGATTACTTCAATCACCTTATTTTTGGACTCAACTTGTCCATTGGCTTGCGGATGGTATGGAGTGGACTTCCGATGTTTGATCTTGTACTGATCCACAAGTTTTTGCACTAATAAGGATGTAAACTATGTTCCTTGATCTATTACAATTTCTCTTGGAACACCAAAACGAGTGAAAATTCCTCAAAAAGAAATGAAACTACAACATTTTCAGTAGAAAAAGGAAGTGCTTTAGCTTCTACCCATTTAGTAACATAATCAGTACATACTAGAATATACCTATTTTGCTTTGAAGGTGGGCTGATTGGTCCAACCAAATCTAGTTCCCACTTTTCAAATGGTTCGATGAGTACCTGTGGTTGCAGTGGCATTTCATTTGAAAGAGTGGGTTTTCCCATTCTCTGACAACTATCACATATCTTAACATATTCCTTGGTGTCCTTGAAAACGGAAGGCCTATAATATCCTAAAAGAAAGATTATATAAGCAGTTCTTTTGTCAGAAAAATGTCCTCCACATGGCTCATCGTGGCATTGTTTAAGTATTTATGGTATTTCGTCCTCTCGAACACATCTTTTGATGATGAGATCTAGTCCTGTCTTCTATAACTCTTCATTTATCCATGAATAAGATTTGTTATTGTGGACTATTCTCCTATTCTCTCTAGGAGACAAATGAAATGGAATTTTTCCTAAAGCTAAATAGTTGGAAATATCTGCATACCAAGGTGATTTAGTAGATACTGCAAAATGGTATTCATCAGGAAATTTATCCTCTACAGGTTGATCATTATTATCATTTTAAATTCTAGATAAAAAGTCGGAAATTGTGTTCTGTTTTCCAGGCCTATCTAGAATGATTATGTTGAATTCTTGTAGCAGTAAGAGCCATCTAGTTATTCTTCCATTAGTGATTGGTTTATTCATTAGGTATCTAATGGCAGAATGGTCTGTGTGAACAAAAGTTTCGTAGCTAGTTATGTAATGTCTGAACTTGTTAATGGCATGAACTACAACTAAAAATGCCTTTTCAGTTACAATATAATTTAACTCTGCAGGATTTAAAATTTTAATAGTATAATAGATTTCATAAGGAGTAAGATATTTTTGTCCTAACAAAACTCCTAAGGCTGAATCTGAAGCATCCGTTGAGATATGGAAAGGCAATTTCCAATTAGTTCCTTTAAGATAGGTGCTTTAGAAATTCTCTTTTTCAAACAAAGTCAGCTTGATATTTAGAATCTCAATTGAATTCAAAGTCCTTAGTAAGCAATTTAAAGTGTGGGGTTGCAATTTTTGTGAAGTTTTCTATAAATATTCTATAATATCTAGTAAAACCAAGAAAACTTCTAACACCTCGTTGAAAATTTGGCACTGATAACTTAGAAAGAATTCCACTTTAGATGAGTCTACCTTAATTCCATCTCCTGAAATATGGTGACCTAAAACAATCCCTTCGTTAAACATCATGAAACATTTTTCATGGTTTAACAAGAGATTTGTTTCTTTACATCTTATTAATACTTTTTCTAGATTTTCTAGTGCTTCATTGAAAGAATCGTGAAATCATCCATGTACACTTCCACAAAATTGTGAATAAGATCAAAGAAAATTCTGAGGACTTCTCTTTGGAATGTTGTTGGAGCATTGCATAATCCAAAGGGAAGTACTCGATAAGCATAAGTTCCCCATGGAAAAGTGAATGTGGTTTTATCTTGATCTTCAGGGGCTACTTGAATCTGGTTATATCCACTGAACCCATCCAAGAAGGAAAATTACTTTTTTCTTGCTAATGTGTCTAAGACATGATCTATGAAAGATAGTGGAAAGTGGTCTTTTAATGTTGCTTTATTCAATTCCCTGTAATCGATACATACTCTCCATTTTCCATTTTTCTTTAGAACAATTACGAGGGGTGGAACCCACTAACTGTCGGATATCAGATAGATGAAATTTAGATTTAAAAACTTTTGCAATTACTCCTTAACAATTTCATTTAACTTTGGGTTCATTCTTCGTCGAGGTTGTCTAACTGGTATTGCATTCTATTCAATGTAGATATGATGTATGCAAGTTTTAGGATCAATGCCTCTCATATCTATGTATTCCCATGCAAAAGAAGAAGAATGTTTCTGTAAAAATTCTATCAATTGATTCTTTTGTAATTCTTCCAATTTTTCATTAACATTCAAGGTTTTACCTAGAAATATTTCTATAAAATAATTCCCAAATTTTTCCATGGAGAGAAATGATACCTGTTTGGATGAGAGATACTCATTTCGACTACGATCATAATGTGAGGAATATTAATTATTTTCCAGTAGGTTTAGAATTTGGTCTTCCTCTATTAGTTGTTCAGTTATAGTAAAAATAGGTTGTATATCTTATTCATCTTCTATCCATTCTTCATTTTTTGTGTCTATTATTGTTCTTGCAGGAGGGTATAATGTAAATTTCTTTGTAGAATTTCCATCTGAGATAAACATGTCACCTAATCTACAACTGATGAAAGCATAAGATGTGGCTAACCAAGGCCTTCCTAGAATTAATGGATGTCCTCCTAAATTATTCTTGGGTGTTAAGACCATGAAATCAACAAGATATTCACAAGAACCTAAGGATACACAAACATCTTCCAACACACCATCATGTTTAATCACAGATCTATCTGCTAATTGTAATAAGGTTGGTGTGTATTGAAGGTTAGCAAGCCTAAGTGTGTCCATAACTTGTTTACTCATTATGTTTATGGTTGCTCCTAGATAAATCAGTGTGTTTGGTATTTTTGTTCCATTGATGTGAATTTTTACAATGGGGCTTCCTGGATCTAAATATTTTTGAATTGTCATCTTCCCCATCATGATGTCTGCAATTTTTCAGACTAACTGAATTCTTTTTATGTCTTTTCTATTTCTTCTTGATATTTTTGTACTTGGTTCCTTAATTTTTTTTGCAAAGATTGGTATTTCTTTTATGGATTGTAATAAAGGAATCTTGATACAGACATTCCTCAATTCATCAAACATATTGTAATCAGGCAAGGTAATTTGTTTTTCTACTCCATCAATTTTCAACCGTTCAGGGAAAGGTGGTCTAATTGATATCGAGGGTTGTTCTATGATGGGAGTATTTATTGGAACATTTTCTGTTTGTTTATCCTCATTTTTAGGGAGATATGTCTCTCCCTCTTCTGAATGGTTTTTGTGTGTGTAGATTTCTTCCGGAGTTCTCGCATCCATGATCGTTTAAATTGACGTTTCGAGCCATCCACCGTCGCTCATCATTAGGATAGATCAATAATTACTGATCTATCCTGATGATGAGCCATGATGGATGGCTCGAAATGCCGATTCAAACAATCATGGATGCGAGAACTCCGGAAGAAATCTACATACAAAAAATTGATCGCAGAAGCCTCAAAACAATGGTTTTTGTGTTTTTGAAGATTTGGTCTTGTTTCTTGCATGAAAACAGGGGGTTTTCTTTGTAACACTCTTCCAAACCTTAATTGGACATTATTTAGATCTAGATGAGTTATTACATAAGTTTGAGGATTATTCCCTTCCATGTAGACAGGTTGTTGTGGTATTTTATTATTAGGATTCGAAAGTGGTTGAGCGGGTAGGTTATTTGGTTTTTATGGAAATGGTAGGGAGAGTTGTGGGTTTTGATTCTAAACTTGAATTTGTGGTAATTGATTAGCTTGGGGGATTTGATTAGATTGGGGTAGAAATTTTGGTGGAAGATAGGATGGTGAATATTTTTTATATTGAGCATAAGCTCCATAAGGGTTTTGCCATCCTTGATTCCATGATTGTGACTGTGGCTGAGCCCAAGGCTGCCAAGATGGATTTCAATTATTTTTTCAAGACTGAGCAAATTGTTGTGGTATGAACCCTTGTGGTTGATTCGGTTGGGGTTTTGCCATGGTGTCTTGGCTATAAAGTAAATAGGGTATACTTGTTCTGACATTCCTTCATCATTAAATACAGCCTTGAGACCTAGTAAAGAAGGAAATTCCTTTGTATCATGATTATCTGCACATATGACACAAGTTTCTATGACTTTTGAATCTAAGGGACACTCTCTTAGAGCATATTTCTTTCAACATTTGGGACAGAAAATGGATAATGCAACATTTTGAGAAGTTTGCTTGCTTTGTATTTTAAGTGTGTCTATCTGCTCACTTAGGCTCCCTAAAATATCTGTCTTAAAGGTATCAAGAAAAATTCCTAATTCTACTCTGCGGGTTGTCCCAGCTACAGATTTATTAATTCTTGACAAGAGAGGGTCTCTAGGAATCCTTCCAACTCGTGCTTTACCCCTTGAGATATGTACACATATATCACAAATATCTGCAAATGATAGTTGAGAAAGATCTTCTTTCTGGATTAGGTTAAGGAGATCGATCCATCCATCTTTAATAGCTTTGAGAAAGAGGGCTTTTAAAGTTTCCTCATCCAAATTTTCCATTTTTTTTCTTTTAACATTGTAGACAAATATTTATACTAAATCTTCAAGATTTTCATCTTCTTTTTGTGTCATTTTGAAGACTTCAACTTTAAGGTTACTGGGCATACAATAATCTCTATATTTTCCTAAGAAAGACTCTTTCATTTGTCCCCATGTTGTTATAGAATGCACTGCCAGACTCATAAACCATTTTAATGTTGAGTCCTTTAATGTAGCAGGGGACAATTTTAGTTTTTGAGCATCATGCAAATATTCATATGACCTGCATAATACCTCAAATTCGAAAAGAAATGTCTCTAGGTCTTTATTTCTTTTTCCGTGGAAATTAGGAAGAATTGAGGGTGATATATTTTTCATTGTGAGGAGTGTATCTTCATCAAGAATAGGAAATCCAGAAGGATCTTGGTTTCCTCTACCTCTACCCCTTCCTATGTTCCTATCTCCACTTCCTCCTCTACCTCTACCTCTACCTCCTCCAATCCTATTTTCCTCGCCATTGACATTGTGTACCTCTCCTTCCCCTTCTTCAACCATGATATATTCCTCAGAACTAATATAGTGTTATTCTAATTCTTCTAGTTCTTCTATCAATGGTTGTTCAAAATAAGTTTCCTTCTCCTCTTCTTCACCAGGAAATTCTAATTCTTCTCCCAAAATTCATTCACTAGTGGAGGATAGAAAAATTACTCATGTAGTTGGGGATATAGGATTTTGTTCAATTATAGCTTCGGTATATGAAGTGGGTGAAGTTATGGATTGGATTTCTGATCTCGAGACTTCAGGAAGTCTTTGTCGACCTCTAAATGGTATACAGATTTGAGTAGGTGGTATGGAATCTCGAAATCGTGGTGAAGTGAGTGGATTTGTGGGAATTAAAATTCTTCCTCACCCTACAAATCTACCTCTAGAGTCTCTATCCCTACGCATATCATGTTTTGAATTAATGATGATATTTTACTTAACTTCTATTTGTACTTCCCCGGCAACAACACCAAAACTTTTGGCCAATTTAATGTCCTTAAATTGTCAATCATAAATTATCGACCATGGAAGGTTTACTGATGAAGCACATGTGCACTATATGTGTTAGAAGTTATTGCATGCCATTATGTTCCTATTAGGACATAAACTTAAGATTAGTATGGAGGTGGTCGTGTTAATTATATTAGTCTTGATCCCTAAAGTTGCTAGCTAATTTTCTTAGGAATTATTCTCTATTGAATCAGTTTATGGATGATATGAGAGTGATTCTATACTTTACTCGTGTTAGACTGTTCTGGATTTTTGTCTTGAATTTTTATGCTGCATCCAAATCTAATTTATTATGTGTAGGAGAGACCTATTATATCAAATTGTGAATGAATAATGTCTGAATTTAATTGCTAAGGAGAAGACTCTCACTCTTTTACTTATTCAATTTCATCCAAACAAGACATTCTGAACAATAACTATGCTATGAAATAAAACAATTCAACTATACTAAAAAAAAATGAAAATGGCCACACTATACCAGATAAAAAGCAAATCAAATGGCAGAGTTAAGCTAGGTATAAAGCAAAAGAAATTGCTTATGCATACAACGATTCAATGGCGAACTCATCATACTGCATTTCTTTACACAAAACAGAGCATCTATGATTAAGTAATGAAAGAAATCTAAGTGCAGTCGGTTAAAGACATGTACTGGTCGTAGGGGCCATCCACGAATCAGTCAACAATCTCCAATCGATGCAGCGTATAGCAAGCATAAAACCAAGTCTATTACTTGCAAACGAGTCTTAACAAATTGTGCTAAAAAATTACATAAATCGGTGCACACCCAAAACACAGAGCGGACATAGTTTTTATAATACTTCTCAGCATAACAGTAATAACATTTCAAGCCTAAATATCCTTATTTCAATCAAACTATATCGCTAAACAATCAATTTGCTATTCGGAAAAGCAAATCGATAAGATTTCGTGAAAATTCAGATTCTATTCGGCGATAATCTTGTAGTTGACTTTGGGGTTGACCGTGTTATCATGCGACCTTCTTGATGAATTTGTTCAAGGGAATAGGAAGTGTTACACAATATTTTGTCACCGTCCCTGTTACCCCTTCTCCCGTACATTGGAGGACCTATTCCGGGACCTGTGAGAAGTGACATAACTTGAAAACACCTGCTTTGTATCCCTTAATGTATGTACTCCACATGCCGTGAAGACACCTTTTGCAAAATACCCAAAAATATAGCCCTTTCTCCATTGGCGTTGGTCCAGAGTGTACCACTCACGCCAATGGGAGAAATCCTCCAAAGAGGGTGCGCCAGCTGGAGCTCTGTCTCAGAGTCGCACTAGCGCCAACCCAGTTGGGTAAAGTTTTTAACAAACAAACTTCCGAAGGTTCCTTCCACCATATCCATGAACTAATTCTAGTTTGAGTTGGTTCAGTTGGGCTTCGTATCTCCCAAGGAGGGAAGTAGTTCTCCACCTCTCATGGAAGCTTCCTAATGATAAGGGCAATCCCATGAATAAAGTGGATGGTCTTATCTACTCCTCCCATCTCTATATAAGCTTTTTCTTTCCCCTTTGACAAGCTAGTTGGTAATTCTTGGTTAGTAATTCTACTTTTCAAGCTCCCAATGTCTGAGAATTGCTAAGATCATCTTGCAAGAGGCCTTGTTCATCCCTATGAGGCTAAACCCTTAAGGAGGAGATCCATGTCCAAGTGATCAAGGAGAGAGAGGCTTGTT
>APFE030819712.1:53377-67825 GCA_000404065.3 Pinus taeda | reverse complement strand
TTCTCTGCTTTGTGGGCCTACCGTACCTCCGTGAAGGACGCCACCGGTTTCACTCCTTTTAAGTTAGTTTATGGATTGGAGGCGACCCTTCCTATTGAGTGTGAGATTCCTTCATTAAGGATAGCCGTCGAGTTGCTCCCTGATACTACTCCAGTAGAAGAGCGTCTTCTTTACTTAGAATGGCTGGATGAGACTCGTCGTCTAGCCTCCTTAGCTATTGAAGCTCAGAAGAAGCAAGTGAAAATTCACTTCGACAATACTGTTAACCCCAACTCTTTCATTGAGGGAGACTTAGTACTGCTCTATGATCAAGCTAACGATAAGCTGGGGGTAGGAAAACTCGAGCCTATGTGGCACGGGCCCTACATTGTGAAAAGGGTTTTGCAAATAGGCGCCTACGAGCTTATTGATTATGAAGGAAATCCCCTAGATAGGCCCCAAAATGGGCTTTATCTCAAAAAATACTATGCATGTGTCCAGGCACTCTCTTTTTTCTACATACGTGTGCTTTCAGCAAGTGTGTTGTGTGTGCATGTTTTTATATTTTTATCTTGGTATGTCGGCGTGATTGTTGCTTATTGTGTCTTTTGCTTCTTGAACAGATGTCTGGATCGCCTTACGTTGGTTTCACTGATGGTGCTTCCCGCAGTACACGCAGCTTGTCATCTGCGGCATGGGTGATCTATGATCCTCATGGTGAGTTAGTAGGAATTCAAGGGGTTTGTCTGGGTTGTACAACGAACAATGTTGTTGAATATAGTGTTGTGATTGAATTATTAGCTAAGGTGATTAACCTCGGCATTCGCACATTGGTTGTGAACTTGGACTCTCAACTTGTAGTCCACCAACTCAACGGACGTTATTCCGTCATAGATCATCAGATCTTAAGGTTGTATTTACGTGTTAAGTTATTAGAAAGGGATTTTGATTTCATTACTTATCAACATATTCCAAGATGACTTAATACGTTAACTGATGCATTAGCTAATTATGTGTTGGACAGGCATTTGCATAACATGTGATTCAACATAACACAAGAAGCATAAAGTACGATAAACCATAAAACATATGTATATATATATGTGTGTGTCCAAAATGTTTGCACCACATGCATCATCAAAAAATAATACATGTTTGTCTGAATACATCCGGAGACAACATGTCTCTCAAAAAATATGCATGAAAAGAAAAGCCTAGATATCTAGTCTCGGTGGTGCTCATGGTAGCACGTCACCGCCTGCACTAGACGCCTCAGGAGCCGGTGGATGCGAGTTGGCACCCTTACTGTGTGCCTCTAGTATGCTAGCGGGACATCCGCTAGCCGAGCATAATCCAGAATCCCTCGAGTGATAGCCTCGAGATTCTGGATAAGCTCCCCTCTGTCACCGCCCTCCTCCTGAGGATCTGCTCTTGCTGCTGCTACTATTGGATGTCTCCTCGCAACAGAAGATAGGCCAGCTGGACGCTCTGGGCCGACATCTCCATATGCATATAAAGGTCATTAGGACAAGCATGTACTAACAAAAAAATCATAAAAATACAAAATAAAAAATGAGGACGTACCAATCTCCTCGTCGCAGTCCTCTCCATCCAGCAAGGGAAGGTCAGGATCTCCAGTGAAGTTTGTCCCCGCATACGGCCAGTCTTCCACCATGATCAGTTGGCGGCGAAGCCAGCCGAAGAACTCCGGTCTGAAGGACATCTGCTGGCCACCACCACCCCTCGGCATCAGTGCCGCCCATCGAGCCATCCTCGGCTCTCGAGGTGCTGGGTCTGCCACAAAGGCCCCTTGGCCCTGGAAGCTTGGCACACGTTCCAAGAAGAATGTCACCAAGATGGAACCGTACCCGAACTGTTGCAGCTTTCCCCGCTTGGCCTTTGTCAGCTGCCTCTTCGTATTGGTCATCACAGCTGATGCCCAATTGAAGACCGTCGGGCTAAGGCACTCCATTGCTAATAACAGGTGGTTCTTCGTAGCTTCATGGGGCGCTTGTGCCCCCGCAACTCGTGTAAAAGTGAATAGCAATGCTCGCAGTGTCAGGTCCTGAACGGTGGGGATATCCACCTTCGAACTGCCCTGCCCATATTTTGCCTCTGGGAAAATTCGAGCCTTCACCTCATCCATATTCTCTCCAGATGGCCTGCTCCCAGTCAATCGAGGCACCGGCCCTCGTCGCGACAATCCAGTCAAGAAGTAGACATCTGATACGTCCAGCTCTAGTACCTGATCCCGTATCTGGAACACTTGTTCCTCTACGTCCCACAAATCAATCAAGTACTGCAGGAGCTCTGGCTGAGCTCGTAAATAGGATAGCATGAAGTATTTTTTGAGCCCACAGGCTCTGAGAGCTTCCATGCAATCCTCATCAGCTAGGGCCAATGTGTCCACTTGGTCATGTTCCCGTTCCTTCCATACCATCACCATTTTTGCGGATTACCCTACAAAAACAAGTCAAAATGATGCATTAGACTCTCATACAACTTGAAATTGCGGGAAAATGGGGTTTGAATTTGTGAAAATTGCCCCAAAAAAAAATGCGCGTGGCCATTGGCACGACTGTTTCTAAAACAGTCGCGCCCTATGGGAAACTTGCCCCATTGGCGCGGGTCCGTGCCCGCAACCCGCGCCAATGGACGCAACCCCTAATATTAAAATCCCCCCCATAGGAAATGAAAAGGCAACAAAAAACAAATTCTAAACCGATGAAAATGAAGCTAAGGACAAGGTCGCTTACCTGGCACTGACGGCACTCGAAATGGTCCACTGGATTGGCTGCAATCGCCAACTAAAGGTCGCACTCCAAAAAGCCCTAATGTCGTTCTCCAAAGGTAAAAAGTGAAAAGTAATTTTTATTTTACCATGTTCACCATTTTATAGCTTTTTGACCCTAAATAGGCTTTAAAAAGTCATTTTTATGAAAATTTTCATGGATATTTGTGTCGAAAATGGGTTTTATGCCGATTTTTTGTGCAGCGACAGGTGTTTATGGAGCTTTCATGGCGAAACGAGTTGTATTTTATACTTTTCAGACTCGGTAAATATACGAAAAAGTCACTTTGGAGTCATCTTTTGCTCTTTTCTGACTCTCTAAACATGAAAAGAATGTCGAGTTGGTCCTCTAGATTCATTAAACGGACATGAGAGGCGGTCATCTTTAAACTCTTTTCTGACCGTTTAAAAAAAAACGAAAAGATTGTCGGACCCTTGTCGTTTTGGTTCGTTCACAGTCACGAAGCGACGTGATTTTGATCACTTTTTTACTTTTTAATATCAGAGTCACTACTTATGAAAAGTACTCCTGGGTCGTAATGATCGGGCAGTTCTTTCGAGCATGGTTTTATACTTTTTCGGGCTCGAGAGACACAACTTTATGAAAAAGGACACCCCTGGAGTTTCCTTTTCGTTGTCTTTTCTAACTCTCTAAATATGAAGAGACGCTGAGTTCTTCCTTTGTCAGACTCGTTAAAAACCTAATGACATCGGATCTCGTCGAAATGACGCCTCTCAAGCATATGCTATCCCCATCAAGCTTGCCATCCAAAAATAACCGGTGTACTCACCAAAAATGGTGGGGGAATAAAGGAACCGTAATCATCGTCGTGTCAACAATATGTCGCTCTTGAACATGGCACTCGTCTACATTCGTGTCTGGGTGGGGATATCTCATTTTGTTTCACACTTGCCTCCGTGGGTTTGGGTTATCCTGTTTGACCATTCATCTACTCATCGCCTTGTCACCATGACCCCTGATCATTTGATATCAAATACTGCCAAGTCCACTATTGTGCCACCGATATGTTCAAAAGAAGTTGACCTCTACAGAATATTCAACCTCCCTCTGATACTTCACACAAAACATTTTATCCTTCTCTGTCTCGTTTCGATGATGTGGGAAACATTATGGCCCACCTTCGATTAAGGTCACTTCCTATCGACTTCAGCTCATTATCCAGGAAGCTGACTTAGAGACTCCCTTCTGGTACCTTGGAGCCTGCATGCCTCAATGGCAGGTTCTTCGTGTTCGGCGCGAGGTTTTCATCATTGGCCTTCGATCAGATGATTCTACGGGTGTTCGACACCAGCTCACTGATTCGCATGCCGTGGATTGTACTTATAATACCTTGAGGACCATTGTCATTATTTCTGGTACCTCTCACATCTGTTAACAGTTTTCATTATTGACTGGTAATCAGACGATGTTCCTGCATGTTCGACTTCGACTCCTATTTTCGCATGCTTGAACTTGTACTTTTTTCGGGTCGAGATGGAGCGCAAGACCCTGGATTTTGTCTGTTAAGATCTAGGTTGTATTTTGTGGATTATTATAATCACTACATGACTCATTCACTGGATGGCTGCGACCATGCCTGAGTCTATTCACCGATCCTCACTGGATGGCTCCGTCCATACCTGGGATCCAGATTTTTATGTACTCTGCTATGGATGGATGTGCCCATACCATGTACATCATGTATTTGAGCTACCAGTTGTACTTCGTGCAGGTTCTCCGGCGGCCGTGTTTTCAGTCGACCATGTTCTTGTAAATCACTTCACCCCTCTCTTGGGCTTCATGCTTTAGGGGGCATCTGTTACACAGTATTTTGTCACCGTCCCTGTTACCCCTTCTCCCGTACATTGGAGGACTTATTACAGGACCTGTGAGAAGTGACATAACTTGAAAACACCTGCATTGTATCCCTTAAAGTATGTACTCCATATGCCCTGAAGCCACCTTCTGCAAAATACCCAAAAATATAGCCCTTTCTCCATTAGCGCTCTTCCACAGTGTACCACTCGCGCCAATGGGAGAAATCCTCCAAAGAGGGCGCACCAGCTGGCGCTTTGTCTCAGAGTCGCACTAGCGCCAACCCAGTTGGGTAAAGTTTTTAACAAACAAACTTCCGAAGGTTCCTTCCACCATATCCATGAACTAATTCTAGTTTGAGTTGGTTCAGTTGGGCTTCGTATCTCCCAAGGAGGGAAGTAGTTCTCCACCTCTCATGGAAGCTTCCTAATGATAAGGACAACCCCATGAATCAAGTGGATGGTCTTATCTACTCCTCCTACCTCTATATAAGCTTGTTCTTTCCTCTTTGACAAGCTAGTTAGTAATTCTACTTTTCAAGCTCCCAAATCTAAGTCCCAAAGTCTGAGAATTGCTAAGCTCATCTTGCAAGAGGCCTTGTTCATCCCTATGAGGCTAAATATTTAAGGAGGAGATCCATGTCCAAGTAATCAAGGAGAGAGAGGCTTGTTCCCGTCCCTTAAAAGCTTTACAAGGCATGTGTTGCTGATTCACCCAGCCAAAGGAGGATTTGACATCAGAACTTGGTTGTATTCTCTTTTATTTATCAATAATAGTAAACGACTATCATTGTGGTTCCACTCATGTGTCTTTATTATGATGTTTGAGTTGTATCCTTTCTGACTGATACATAGTTGCATTTCTTATATTTTATGCTTGTATTTCTCTTGTTCTTTTCGTGTGTAGGTGTCTATTCACGAGGTTGTGAGGATTATGACCAGCTGAAGCGAAAGAATGGAAGCGACGACCCTTCTATGAATATAAGCGTTGGATTCGAGGTAGGCTCTCATCATTGGCCTTTACTTTGCAATTAAGAACCTGCGTGTTAGCGTTGTTTGATTGTTGCTAGACCTCATTTAGGCTAATGGGATCGCCTTTGTCCGCAGAGGGGATTTACCTACACAACAGGAAGGAATCTACGAGGGGACTATTCCTTATCCATCTGTATCTTTCTTTGCTGAGCTGGAGCTTCCAAACCCTGTGAACAATGGAGGCAGCTGCATAAATCCGGATTGTTAGGATATTCTGACACATAGGAAATAGTTAAGTATAACTTGGTCTACTGTAGAGTTATTTAAAGTGTGTTCTTTATTATGTACTTTTGTAACTTACAATTTGACAGTCACGATATGTAGTGATACGACGGTTCATTCTCTCCTCGGTATTACCGACACTTGATCCGTGGCTTAACATCCAATTGGTCCATGATCTCTATTTAAAGAGCATGGAGGGTCATTTGTAGGGTAACCGTTCATGAGAGAAGCTTATGTAAATTTTCATTCTTTTATTAATAAATTGTCCGAAGTGGCTGCATTAGCTCAGGCCGTGGACTGTTTCCCTCTTTGAGGGTTTTAACCACGTCAACAATACTAATGTATTGATCTGTGATCTATTTATGAGCGGTGTCCTTTGGTGTTCTATCTGACGAACTTACCCTGTAAATTCCTACATGGTATCAGAGCTATTTGAGGGTCACATACGTTTGTGATCCAAATCTGAAGCCGATAGAATTGCATTCGACTATCGTTTCCTAGATCACTGTTACTGACTACTTTCGGGTCGAGGGGACTGCTCTATTGTGTTAGGATCATCTGTTCCAGTGAGGAACTCCTTTTGTTTGATGCAAAAATATTTCTAGTAGCCCTAGCTACGTCATTTTTAAGATCTGGAGGTATACAATGTTTATTTGCAGTTTTTAGTTATTTAATCTCTGTTTATTTCGGCTTATTTAGCTCTTTGTTTTTTTTATTACTGGATCTGTACCTTTAATTTCTCTGTATGATCTTTGCCCCACGACTCTATGTGATCTGGGCAAATCAGAAACATAAAGCAAGGATTTTTCTCATGCGTATGCTCTTTTCTGACGCGCCTTAGTGTGATCTCGGAAAATCAAAAACATCGAGGAAAATAAGCTTACTTCAAGTAGTAAGGTTTGTTTTTTTTTGTATGTCCGAGTTGGTTTTGTGTTGTTTGTTTTGTAGGGAAAAAAGAGATTTCTCAAGTAAGCACGCACCCCAAAGCTTCAATGAATTAAAAAAAAAAACCTTCCTCTTTTCCAAAAATTACTAAGCTTTTAATCTAGCTCACTTGGTCCAAAGCTACTTTATGAGAATAGAGGTCTTGAGTTCAAGTATTTCTTTTTGTTGAGCTAATTAGATTAAGTTTGGAAAGGGGGCAGTTTTTTATTTATTTATTTTTATAACATTATCATTCATTTCCACACATTCCCGCACTTCGTTGGCGTCTTCAACAACTTTTCTTCAAAAAACCATATCTTCTTCATCCGGAAGCCGTTTTCAGAGCCATTTTTTTTAATTAGCCTAATTTTTCCAGATATTTCCATTGAAACACTTAGTTTCAGCATCTATAGCTTCAGTTTCCGTTAAAATGGAAATTCCATGCCAAGTTATTATTGACAACACCAACTAATTCCAATGGTGGTCCTACATTGTGGATTTACTTAGAAGTAAAGGTCTTTACAGAATATCCTTAGGCCAAGAAACCAAACCGAAATATGAAGATAAGGAAGCCAAATGGGAAAATAGGCAAGATCAAGCACGTGGGTTGATAGGGATGTCTATTTCTCCAGACCTTAGATTCCATATCGTAAAACTTGATACTCCTAATGAAGCAATGAAACAGATCACTAAATTTTTTGGAATTAAAAATGAACTTAGAGCCCGTCAACTCGAAAATGAGTTGCTTACATTGGACCCCAATAATTTTTCTTCCATTGAAGATTTTTTTGTCGAAGTTCAAGACCATTAGACTTCTCTTGGAAGGTGTTAAGGTTAAGAAAGAAGATGGTAACATTATATATTCCATTCTTTCTAAGTTGGGACTAGCCTACTCTATGTTTGTTTCCACCTTCCATTCTATAAGAGAAGCCTTCATTTCTCAAGGACAAGACTACAAGTCCCCTTCCTTTGATGCCTTTTGTGATTCTCTAATAAGAGAACAAGAAAAAATCTTACATCTTGGTCTTCTTAATCTTGGAAACTCTTCTAAGAAAGCCTTAGCTGCCCAGAAGCAACCAAATTCAAAGAATCCTAAGAAGCTGTATCCTAAAAAGAATGGTCCTAAACCAAACAAGGGTCCTAAGCCATTTCAGTCTACAAAAGAAACATCATTTCAATAAAATGATAAGGCAAATAAAAACAAAGCGAAGAAGACTGATAGACATTTCCACTTTTGTAATCGAGATGGCCACTTAGAATCCAAATGCTTTAAGAAGATGGAAGCCTTGGAAGCAGCAATGAAGAAGCATAACATCCATTTGGAGCACTCTTCAAATTCATCTTCAGGAATGGCACTTTCTGCATGTGGTTGTCAAGCATCTCGGTCTGGGTATGCACTAAATGTATCTTCTTCCTCTCATTCTCATGAGTGGCTCATTGATTCTAGAGCTTCTTATCACATGGCCAAAAATAAAGCCATGTTTTCTTCTTTAAATGATTGTAACACCAAAAATATATATGTTGGTGATGATAGATCTCTTAGTGTTGTAGGGACTAGAACTGTTTATATAGACAATGGTCAATTTAATGATGTATTATGTGTTCCAACCTTATCCTGCAACCTTCTATCTGTATATCAGATAACTCATTCAGGTGAAGGTAAAATCATTGAATTTCACCTCACGATGTTGTAATTAAGGACCTAAAGGATCCTAGACAGATTTTAGCTACTGGTAGTGCCGATGATTCTACAAGGTTGTATAAGTTTCACAACTTTGGGTCATCAAATCTTCCCTCAGTATTTGTTGCTCATAATGATGAAGTGAGCAAACTTTGGCATGAGCGATTTGGTCACTTAAACTATCGCTCCCTTTAGCATCTATGTAAAGAAAATATGGTGACAGGTCTTCCTATGGTATCTTGCAGAGATGGTGTTTGTTCCGGATGTGTACTCGGAAAACATCATCGGGATAGTTTTGACAAACGTGCCTCTTGGCACGCCTCAACCCCTTTACATCTTGTGCATAGTGATTTATGTGGTCCACTTCCAGTTTTTTCATTCTCTGGCTACAAGTATTTCTTAACTTCCATTGATGATTTCTCCAGATGCACTTGGGTATACTTCTTAAAACTCAGGAGTGAAGTATCTAACATGTTCTTGGCCTTTAAGGCCTTTGTTGAAAAATAATCTGGACATCAAATTCTTAAGCTAAGATCTTATAATGGCAGAGAATATGTTAACAACAAATTCATCAAATTTTGCAACATATTGTTCCATATTCTCCACAACAAAATGGTGTAGCTGAAAGGAAGAATCACACCTTAAAGGAAATGACTAATTGTATGCTTCAATCTAAAGGACTTAGTCTTAATTTTTGGGCAGAAGCAATTAATTGTGCAAATTACATAATAAATTGCACTCCTACTAAGGTTTTAAAGAATATCACTCCAAAATAAGCATGGAGCTCAATTAAACCAGATGTAAGTCACTTTCGTGTTTTTGGAAGTGAAGCATGGGCCCATATTCCAGATGAGAAACATAAAGCTTTAGAACCTAAGAGTGAAAAATGTATTTTTGTTGGATATTCTGAAGATGTCAAAGGATACAAACTTATTCCAGTTAAGTCCAAAAATGTTATCATTAGAAGAGATGTAAAGTTTGCTAAAAATATGTCGACCTACGAGCCTAGTTCGGTGGATGTGCCACCTCTCTCTATCCCTTCTACTTCTGAAAATATTTCTTCTTCAGATGATGACAGCGAGGATGACAATCCTCCCCCACCTTCTCAGGATCCTCCTTCAGCTCCTCAGCTTCCCAAATGGGTTCGTGCTACTCGAGATGTAGCACGGGCTCTTGCCGGTGATCCTACAGATCAATGACGTACACGTTCCCAGTTTGATAGAACCTCTTCTTTACTAGCTCAAGCTTAAGATAATTATGATCCTGACACCTTTGTAGAAGCTTTAGGCCATCTAGATTGGGAGGCAACTACGAATGAAGAATATCATTCATTATTGGAAAATGATACATGGGATCTTGTTCCCCTTCCAAAGGGACAAAAACTTGTTAGATGCAAATGGGTTTATAGAACCAAGTATGGACCAGATGGAAAAGTTGATAAACATAAAGATCATCTTGTTGCTAAGGGTTTTTCACAAGTTGAAGGCATTGACTATACTGAAACCTTCTCCCATGTTGCCAAAATGAACTCTATCTGCCTTATTCTTTCCCTTGCTACCTCTTTCAAATGGGAAGTCCATGAGATGGATGTTAAATATGCCTTCTTGCATGGGGACTTGCATGAAGAAATCTATATGGAACAACCTACTTGCTTTATACAAACAGACTCCAGCCTTGTATGTCGGCTTAAGAAATCCCTTTATAGTCTCAAGCAAGCCCCTCAGGCTTGGTATGCAAAAATGGATAACTTTCTTTTAGAAACTGGATTTTCTAGGTGTCATTCTGACAATACTGTCTACACCAAGAAAGTGGGCAAGTCTCTTATCATTCTTGTTCTTTATATTGATGATCTTATCCTTAGTGGTACTAGTCCCAACCTTATAAACCATGTGAAATCCATCCTTAAAAAGCAGTTTGAAATGACAGACTTAGGACACTTGCATTATTTTCTTGGTCTTCAAGTCTTGCAATCCAAGGAAGGTATTTCCCTTTCCCAGTCCAAGTATGCATGTGATATTCTATGCCATTTTCACATTGAAGACTGTACGCCAATCCCTTCTCCCTTTCAGTCTGGAGCCAAACTTTCAGTCACTTGTACTTCCCCTGGAGTTGATGCTACCTTATACCGTCAACTTGTAGGAAAACTTTTGTATCTAACCCACACTCGTCCTAACCTTTCCTTTGTTGTTGGCCTTATTGCTCGGTTTATGCAAAACCCACATGAAAGTCACTGGAAAGTAGCTAAAAGAATACTTCGTTATGTTCAAGGTACAATTCTGTTTGGGATTCATTACAGTGCAGAAGCATCTCCTCTATTGGTTGGTTTCACTGATTCTGATTGGGCCGGTGACCCTAATGATCAGAAGTCTATCGCAGGTTATGTGTTCACTCTTTTTTTAAGACCTATTACATGGGCTTGAAAGAAACAAAGTGAAATTTCTCTTTCTTCAGCAGAAGAAGAGTATCATGGTACTGTAGAAGCTAGTAAGGAAGCCCTATGGCTTCGTCAGATCCTATCAAAGTTTGGATTTCAGCAACAACATCTGACTACACTTTGGTGTGATAATCAAAGTGCCATTCAACTATGCAAAGATCCAGTCCAACATCAACGAAACAAAAACATTGAACTACACATGCTTCATTAGAAAGCTCATTCATGACCATGTTCTTGAAGTACAATATTGTTCAACAGATGATCAAGTTGCAGACATCTTTACAAAGGCTCTCACAGAGGCGAAGTTTACTAAACTTCGATTTATGGTTGGAGTTCAGGAAGTTGTCGCTAAAGGGGGATAGGCTCTATGCCTCCTTCCTTCTCCTATTGTGTCATATTTGTATATCCTTCAATCATATCCTAAGTTGTTCTTAAGGGGGGATGTTAGGATATTCCGACATATAGGAAATAGTTAAGTATAACTTGGTCTAGTGTAGAGTTAGGTAAAGTGTGTTTCTTTACTATGTACTTTTGTAACTTACAATCTGACGGTCACGATATGTAGTGATCCGACGGTTCATTCTCTCCTCGGTATTACCGACACTTGATCCGTGGCTTAACATCCTATTGGTACATGATCTATTTAAAGAGCATGGAGGGTCATTTGTAGGGTAACCTTTCATGAGAGAAGCTTATGTAAATTTTCATTCTTTTATTAATAAATTTCCTAAAGTGGCCGAATTGGCTCAGGCCGTGGACTTTTTCCCTCTTTGAGGGTTTTAACCACATCAACAATATTGGTGTATTGATCTATGATCTATTTGTGAGTGGTGTCCTTTGGTGTTCTGTCTGAGGAACTTACCTAGTAAATTCCTACATGGATTAGTTGTAGAAACATTCCAATTCCGTAGTTGAATGCATACTTTAACAAAACAATAAGGTATATAGACAAATATGAAGAAGAAGACACGTAAATGCTTACCTTTAACAAAACCTTGTGTCTATTGCATTATTTAGGTGATAGGTATAGGAAAAAGGGAAGAAATATAGGCAAAAAGGATGTCAAGGTAAGACAGTCCCTGGACTCTACAATGTCTATATGCAGTTGTCATGTATGTATGGTCTTGGTTATAATTATGCATGGATAGTAGGTCAAACATGCCTTGTGAAGTCATTGTATGAAATTTAGGTCATCGTCATGTTATTATTTGCTATGATGCTAATGTGTTGGCTGAGATAGAGCAGGAGATGCAAATCATCATAAAGGGGTTGCAACATTAGACTTTGGGATAAGAGCAGATCATCATACAGGTTTGCATGTTGGGCATGTAGGTAAGTAAGTTAAGGATTGTTATATGCATTAGGTTTATATACATTAGGTTTATGTACATGTATTTTGATGCTATGATTACATACATTATAGATGATAGTTGATTAGTATAGTCACTTGAACATGTGTCATGAATGATAGTAAGTTGTGGTTGTATGCACTGCTAGTGATGTTTTATGATAGTTAGCTTGATGATTAGGTCATATTTGTTGATGAGTATGTTATAGGTTAACTTCTTGTTGCTATATGCTAGAAACTTGATGATTAGGGTTATTACATTAATATCTTGATGTTATGTGTATTGTGTAACCTAGATTGGCCTATGTAGATGGTTATGGTTATGATATTCAGGTATGAGTCGACTTATTGTGACATGGTGTTGTACTAGTCTAGACTGATCATATATATGTGATTGCTATGCATGAATGGCAAATGTTTATAAGTTTATGATGTGAACATGCTAGTTAATGACTATTATGGATATGATCTTATTTATGTTTGGGTTGATATGTTGTGAAGTTATATCTTGCTAACTAGATTGATTGTGCTAACAAGATTTCCTCCCTTGAGATACATTAAGGTATGAACTTATTTATGTCATCTACCTTGTGCTTGATTGTTTTATTATGAAATATACTTGGTGTTTGAGTGTTTAGTGTCTAGTTTATTTGATTTATTTAACATAAATGTTTTCAAGTTGGTTGAATGTTTGATGAATTTCATGATATGAGTATGTGTATGTGAGGTTGCATGAAGAAACAATCTTGTTTTAAGATGATTGTACTAAAATATATGTGTTGAGATAGTTGATATTACTTGAATGTAGTTGATAGTTGTAGCATTATTTCTAATGACTATGAGTTTACTATGGATTATGACATGATTGTTTGTAAAAGTTGATTTCAAATTGATAGATAGGATTGATCCGAATTTAAACAGGAACGCAATAGATTACAGAGAACCATAAATACAGAGATTCGATAACCATAAATAAAGAGATGCAATGGAAATAATACTTCATTTCATTAATAGAAAATACTGAAATATGCTTACAACCAGAAATGGAAATAAACCAGCTAGGGCGATGGTAACTTATCTTTGAGAAGAGATGTGGCGGCTACATGCCTCTGAACTGTTCCGAACTGTATTACAATGAGGCACGAAGGCCTATTTATTGTTGAGAAACAATGGAAAACCCTTTACATTCCAAAAACTACCCCTAGAAGATGAAACGCCAAATTGTGGGCCCTGTTTTGGGTAAATTGGTACATCAATTTCCCGGGGTCGTAACTTTGGCATACGATCTTCGTTTGACGCGTATAATAGCTCATTAGAAAGATCTATTCGAGCACTATCATTGTTGGAACGGGCAACACAATGTTCCTTAAACCTGTGTTGCCCCCAGATTCCCAAAAAAACGTCGTTTAGGGCCTCAAAACGGCTCCGGAAGTTCAAGACCCAAAAATCTGCTAAAAATAGTAAGTTGTGCTACAATTAAGGAAACTGAAAATGCTGAAAGAGACAATTGTGGGGGTCCAAATGGGAAAGGTGGGTGGCCACCAACATCCACCTGGATCATTCCTCCCCCCTTAGGAAGCAATGGTCCCCATTGCGTTGCGTTCCTCCATCTGCTGAACTTGTTCTGCACTGTCTGATGGGTCCAGTAATGGTGGGAAGCATGGTCGATGACGGTCCACATTGAAAACTTGGAGCAGGTGAAAGAATGGAGGAATGATGTGCTTCAAAGCATTGTTGCACGTAGCCTTGGTACTGGTGTAAGGACCATGTCGGAGTGGTCTGAGTTTCTGATAGGTTCTGGTAAGGCGTTCTTTCTGTCGATGCAACCAGAATTTGTTGCCCACCTGAAACTTGCGTGGTACCCCTATGGGTGAGGAGAAGTTGTTTATGTGTTCTGTCATGACTGTATCCTTCTGCTGCTGCTGCTGCGTGGAGGAACCCTTTGCGGGGTTCATGGATGTAGCAACGATCTTCCCCTTACTTTGGGAGTGAACCATACAGATGAATTTCCTGGTCTGTGAGATGAGCTTGCTGCCTTTCTTAGCAGTGATCAAAGATGTGGCGGTAGGTGGGGCTACCTCTGGTATCCGGTATAATGAATTATTCAAAGAAATAATGACAACACGAGGCCTCGACTCATACACAGCATGTGGCCTCCACAAGTATGGTTGGCCTAATAATACATCACAAACATCCAGAGGTGTAACATCACACAATACCTC